>JAQZBX010045897.1:0-20913 GCA_029593785.1 Cabassous unicinctus | reverse complement strand
ATTCCAGAGTTTCTAATGATAGGCAAGAGTTAGAGATGTACATAAAATACGTGTAATAGAGGAAGCCGAGATTACTGGGATGCCCTCCAAAAGCAAAAAACAAAACTGCCGATCAGCTTGGAAGCATTCATTCCTGAAGGCCCTGCTCTTAATCACGTTAAGCAGAAACGGAAAAAGTTAAGATCCAGGGGTCGCTCGGGCTGGCGGGGAAAGGGGTTTCCACTTGCTGCTTTTGACACTCGGGGTCCTATCTCTGCAGCAGCCGAGGCTCCCCACCCTTGGTCCTACTCACCCCTGTAACTGTCCCAGGACATTGGGCAACCTAAGCAGGACATTGGGCAACCTAAGCAGAGGAGGGCCTCGAAAGCTCAGTGTAGCTTCCAGCCTCCCGCTCAAAGTTCAAAACAGCCAAGCTTCCGGGAGCCGTCGGTGTTCTAAGAAAAGTTGCCCGGGATAGAAGGTGCCCTTCGGACGCCGGAACCTTTGGTTCCAGGCCGTGAACCGCGCCGGCAGCGCCAGGGGCCTTCCGGAGAGAAGGGTGGGCGGGCGGAGATGGCGACGCCGGTCCTGAAGCACTGGCGCACCACACTAGAGCGGGTGGAGAAGTTCGTGTCGCCACTCTACTTTACCGATTGTAACCTCTACGGCAGGTGCGCCCTTTCACCCCGGGAACCGACCGACTGCATCCGCGCGCTCTAGCCTTCTCTTCCGGGGGGAAACCCAAACTGCGGCCACCGAGGCCGCGGGACAAAGTGCCCGCCGGGGGCAGAGCAAGGTCCCTGGGTGAGGGTAGGATGTTCGGTGGGGCTGTCGGAGAGCTCTCTTGGCGGTGGATCGAGGGAACGCGAGTGCCTACCCGCTGGCTGGCCCACGGGTGGAAACGGGGCGGTCTCGAGCGCGCGCCCACCGGACCCTCCCGCCCAGGCTCTTTGGGGACAACTGCCCGGTGGATGCACTCTCCTGCTTCCTGACGCCTGAGAGGATTCCCTACCAGCAGGCAATACAGCAGGACTTCCGCCCGGCGCAGGTCGGCGACAGCTTCGGACCTACGTGGGTAACGTCCAGAGAGAAGGCGAAGCCAGGGGTTCAAAAGGAAGAGACCCCCCACTTCCCGGCCCCTTGCTCACACAGAGGAACACAGGGAGCTCACCACCTCTTAAGGGTCGCACCTCCGTTGTCTGCCCTCTGCCCCCAGACAACCACAGGGGACAGAGCCACACCCTCTTCTGGGAACAGCTCCCTGTTCCCTCAGTCTTCATGGGAGAGTTTTCATCTGGCCCTCCCCCAGCCCCTGGACACCCCTTAGGAAGGGTACCCTAGGAAGGAACATGGACCCCTGACCACTCTGCCTCTTCCCCTCACCTTACAGCCCACCCCATTGTGCCTTTCTAGTAGCTCAGAGGTGAATTTTGTGAGGCTGCTGATGCTTGCAGGAGGTCCCAAGTCTCTACTGACACTTAATCCAAGGAAGTATGTCAGTAGGTCAGGGTTTCCATCCATAGGCCTATCTCCATGGCTCTCTTGCAGATGGTGGACCTGTTGGTTCCGGGTGGAGCTGACCATCCCGGAAGCATGGGTGGGCCAGGAAGTCCTCCTTCGCTGGGAAAGTGATGGAGAAGGCCTGGTGTGGCGTGATGGGGAACCTGTCCAGGTGAGGAACCCTGTACGAGGGGCAGGTATGGCCACATTTCAGCCCTGGCCTCTAGAGGAGCCACAGCTAAGAGGCTCTACCTACAGGACTGTATAGGATTTTAGGACTGAGGAAGTTGCTACTTGAGCACCTGTGTAGCTGGTTCCTCCCACAGTGGGTGGCTTATGGGCCTCAACATAATTAGTGCAAAACCAACCCTGTCCCATACTGATCACCATCCCATTCTGGGCTGAAAATACTTACTAAATCAAGTACAATAATAAAAATTACAGCAGATCCACTTATCAATCCTCTACTAGGTGCCAGGCTAGGGGCTTTGCAGACCATATCACTTTTTATTTTTAGGTTTTAATAAACTAATTTTTATTATATGTAATATATGCTTGGTGGGGGGAGGAGGTTTCAAACAGTCCGGAATGATAGAAAGTGAAAATTTACTTCTTCCCTTGAAATTATGGCTTTCTCCCCACCAGGCCAACCCATTTCCTAAATATAACCACTGTTAAATGTCTTGTTTACACATCCAACCCTAACAGGTTTAATCTTAAAATCCTATGAAGTAGAGGTCTTTATACTCATTACAGGTTAAGAAACTGAGGTATCTAGCAGTTAGTTTACTTGTCCAGATTCATACAGCTTCCACTCCAAGTTGGAGTAAATCCCAAGTCCATGCTCTTAACTCTTGACCATTTGGCACCACTCATGGGCCATCGCGTTAGGGCCATCACCCCGACATAAGGTTGTTCTTCTGTACTGATAGAAAGCAGAGCCCCTCCCTGCCTCCCTTCATTGGTGTCTTCTGGATGCTTGCTCTGGGCCAGGCCCTGTGCTAAGCACCGACCCTGACTTCATGGAGCTTCCCTTCAGACATTTATTCAGGGATGCAGAGGCCACCGGAAACCATACTCAGGTCTCTTGACCCCCTGCCCAGAACACTTCCCATATGACCAGGGGCTCTTTGGCTGGTAAACAGGTGCCATTTGGTAGTCATGGTGTTGGCTGCTGGCAGAGGTCGAGTACCTGCTACCAGGAGTCCCTGATTTGTCATTCTTGGTCCTGCTGGAAGAGAGGACCCAGATGTGGGGACCGGGTAGAAGGCCCTGGCCTCTCAGCTTGTATTTCATCTGAATTGTCTAAAAGGCCTCAGGCCGGCTCTCTCTCTCTCTCTCTCTCTCTCTCTCTTTCTCACTCACTCACTCTACTTCCCACCAGGGTTTAACCAAAGAGGGTGAGAAGACCAGCTATGTCCTGAATGACAGGCTGGGGGAGGGAGACCCCCGCAGGTGAGTGAGAGCCTGTGCCCTGGTCAGCAGAGCTGGGGGAAGGGGACCTAAGGGACAAGGAAGAGCTGAGGTCCAGAGTGATCTCAAACACACCCCACCCCCACCTCCAGTATAGCCATCCCCAAATCTCAGGGTTTGTTTTTAAAAACATGATTTTTTTCTGACGAGAAAAATGTTTGCCTTCTTGTGGTAAATGTAAGTACAAAGAAGTCAATAACTCCCCTTATCCCACCTCCTGGAGATGATCACCATTAGCATCTTCTCAATATTTCTTCCATGCATAGGTTTTACTAGTTGAGATTCTATTTCTTGGATATTTTGCACCCTGATTTTTTTCATTCCATATTATAACATGGGCATTTTATGATGTCATTAAAAACTTCTTACACATTTTATTTTATAATATTTATTGGACCCTGTGTATCAGTTGTTTCTAGCCTCTGGGTATATAGTGGTCCTGGACAGCAAGGGGAACAGAATACTCATATATTATAAAAGTGATGAGCTCTCTGAAAGAAAATCCTGGGACCTCAGTATGGGGAATCTGTTATAGATGTAGGAGGAGGAAGGAGGGAGAGGTGTCTCAAGACAGTAGCCAGCACCACAGCCCACCTGGCCCTCTGATGTGCACCTAGAACACAGATTCTGCTCCAGTGAGTGGCCCATCCATGTGGTTAATGAGTCTGGGCCTTGGTGATCTGTGATCTGAAAGACTGGACTTGGGAGATCCAAACACGCTTTTAATATGCAAAGAGGTCCCCAGACCAAGGCAGTGCCTTGCAAAGATA
The DNA here is from genome assembly GCA_029593785.1 of Cabassous unicinctus. Taxonomy (NCBI): domain Eukaryota; kingdom Metazoa; phylum Chordata; class Mammalia; order Cingulata; family Chlamyphoridae; genus Cabassous; species Cabassous unicinctus. Next base: position 17,191 of record JAQZBX010045897.1, on the reverse strand, counting down.
GCCTTGGAAATAAAAGGCTAAACAGCAGCATAATCCACATGGTTCCAAACATGGCAACTTTTTCTCCCTTACCAAGGTGAAATACTCACCAGCAGGATGTGCGTTTGGTCTGGTGTTTCTACCATGACTGTTTCACACACACACACACACCTGACTCAGGGTGGGCTCCTCTGGGTGGTGGGTCCTGGAGGTGAATGGGGAGAGGTCAGCTGAATGCCTCCTGGGTCTCTCCTCCCCTGGCCTGAGGCTGCCTCCCCGCCCTTGTAGCCTGACCCTCTATGTGGAAGTAGCCTGCAATGGGCTCCTGGGAGCTGGGAAGGGGAGCATGATCGCAGCCCCCGACCCCGAGAAGATGTTCCAGGTGAGCCGGGCCGAGCTGGCCGTGTTTCACCGGGATGTCCACAACCTCCTGGTGGATCTGGAGCTGCTGCTGGGCATGGCCAAGGTACTTGACACCCCCACCCCACCCGGTCACCCTCTAGAGCCTGTCCGGGGCATGTTGTTTCTGATATCAGGCAATTGGGACTCTGGGAATCCAGACCAGGGAGAGTGTTTCTGCCTCCTGAGTGTTGAGAAGGTTTCCCCATGTGAAGGAGAGAGGGGAAACAGTCCTAAGCAGGGGAACCAAAGGCTTGGAGGGAAGGGGGAGTGCGCCTGAGATCCTTGCTTGAGAAGGGTATGTGGGGGTGGAACCTTCCAGGGCCTTGGGGAGGACAACCAGCGCAGCTTCCAGGCTCTGTACACAGCCAACCAGATGGTGAACGTGTGTGACCCTGCTCAGCCCAGCACCTTCCCAGCAGCCCAGTCCCTGGCTTGCCAGTTCTTTGGCCAACGTGGAGGTGAAAGCCAACACACCCTCCATGCCATGGGGCACTGCCACATTGATACAGGTAGGACAGCTGGCCAGGTGGGCTGGGGGGAGGCAGAGTGACCTGATTGAAGCCCTAGCTGTACCCTAGATGCACTGTGTGGCCCTCAGTAAGTCCTTGCCTCCCGTGGACCTCAGTTTTCCCCATCTGTAAAATTTGGCAGGAGGACCAGACTGTGGGCTCTGCTAGCTGTGGCTTCATTTATTCCTTCAACAAAATCTGATGCCTTGGAGGCCCCATGCCAGATACTGGGGGTGGAGTGGGATTACAGAGACTGATGTTCACAAAATAGGCAGCCACAATTGGTGCCATAATGGAGGGAAGTATGGGGGGCTGGAGAGCCCAGGGGAGGTACTTAACACAGTTGGGTCAGAGGCTTCCTGGAGGAGGTGACCTTTGAACCAAGTGAGAATGAATGAGTTTGACAAGGGTGCCCAAGTCCTCAGAGGGGAGTGATGTAGGGGGTTCAAGAGCAGGGGAAGAGTTCCTGGGGTGGATCCAAAGTTCAATTTTAAATCTAACGAGTTTGCAGTGTCTGTAAGTCTTACGGGAGATCCACATGTTTAACAAGCTCTCCAAGGTATTGATTCTGATGTACCTACAGCTCTAGAACAAGGGCTTTCTCTGCTGTGCCAGGGTGTGGGTAGGGTGTAGGGATTCTGGGCTGGTAAGGAAGGAAGGAGTCCTAGAGGTCAGGAGAGGCTGTAGCTCCTCAGGACAGCCCAGGCAGCTCTGTCTAGGGGAACTGTGCCCCGTGTTCCAGGCTATCTGTGATGTGTGGGCAAGGGAAGGGGTAAGCTCAGCTGTTTCTCACATGATCCTCTCAAAGGCCCCAAGCCTCAGACTCAGGCTGCTGGGGCAGGGCCGGGTTCTCCATTTCCCAACCTGTAAAATTGAAGGCCCACTTTCCTGTCACCTGCCCTACCTCGCAAGAGTGAGTTGAGGTGACAGCTCAGGAGGGATGCCACAGGGCTGTGCAGGATGAATGGCCCGGGATGGATGCAGGGCTAGAATGACTCTGGAGGCCCAGGCTGGGCCTGCTCCGGGGTGGGGGTGGGGATGGAGATCTGTGAGGCGCTGGGGCCCTTCCTGCTTCTTCCTCCACCTCCACCACCCTCTCCATCTAGCCTGGCTTTGGCCCTTCAAGGAGACCGTGCGGAAATGTGCCCGGAGCTGGGTGACAGCCGTGCAGCTCATGGAGCAAAACCCTGAGTTCATCTTTGTCTGCTCCCAGGTCAGATGGACAGCCACGTGGGGGCAGGCGCCTGGAGCAAGGGTGTGCTCCCAGGATGGCTCAGGCTCCTGGCCCAGCTCCCGCCCCATCTGCACCCCCATCTGCCCCCCAGGCACAGCAGCTCGCATGGGTGAAGAGCTCCTACCCCAGCCTGTACGCCCGGCTCCAGGAGTTTGCCCGCCGCGGGCAGTTTGTGCCTGTGGGGGGCACCTGGGTGGAAATGGTAAATGCATTCTGTTCCCCCTCAGTCTCAGGCCATCCTGTCATGGGGCCCAGGTCCCTCCATGGCTATGCTGGTGGCTTTCTGCAGGCCATTCATGTCCCCTCTGTGGCAAGTCTCATTAGTCCCTGGAAGCCCAAAGGCCTGGGACTTCAAGGGGCAGGGAGTCTCAAGCGATGTGACAGGCTATCTGTGTGACTTAGTCCCCAGAACCTCCCTCAGGGTCGATGGACAGTCAGGCCTGAAGCAAGGAGAGGGCCACTTCCCGGGGCCCCCATGACAGATGCAGCCCTGGCTTCTGCATGGGGTGGGGCTGGCCTGAGCTGCCTGCTCCCTGGCCGGCGCTGACCCCATCTATCTTTCTCTTTCCTCACTGCCAGGATGGGAACCTTCCCAGTGGAGAGGCCATGGTGAGGCAGTTCTTGCAGGGCCAGAACTTCTTTCTGCAGGAGTTTGGGAAGATATGCTCTGAGGTAGGTGGGGCAGATGGTGGTAGCTGGACCAGGAGCAACGAGTGGCTGAGGCTGGGGTTGCTCCATCAAGAACCCTGGTTCCTGTGTCCCAGAAGCCCTTTTCCCCCAGTTCTGGCTCCCAGACACGTTCGGCTACTCCGCGCAGCTCCCCCAGATCATGCTCGGCTGTGGTATCAGGCGCTTCCTGACCCAGAAGTTGAGCTGGAACCTGGTGAACTCCTTTCCGGTGAGTTCAGGATCAGAGTGGGCCTGGGTCCCACCTGGCCAATTCACTTCTTTCCAACCTGATTTAGGGGTCTGGACAGGCCACCACACCCCCACCCAGAGGGAGAGTGACTCTCCCAGGGTCACACCACAGCAGGGAAGGGCTGGGGCTGGAAGGCCTGATCCTGGCTTTTCACTGCTCTGCCTCTGTCCTCCCTGCCGGCAGCACCATACCTTTTTCTGGGAGGGGCTGGACGGTTCCCGCGTGCTGACCCACTTCCCACCTGGTGACTCATATGGGATGCAGGGCAATGTGGAGGAGGTGAGGGGGTACCTAGTAGCTGGGCAGGGGTGGGGGGTGGGCGGCTGGAGAGGGCTGGGCAGCCTGTCCTCCGTGGACCCATGCTGACCCACCCCTGCCCGTGCAGGTGCTGAAGACAGTGACCAACAACCGGGACAAGGGGCGGGCCAACCACAGTGCCTTCCTCTTTGGCTTCGGTGATGGGGGTGGTGGCCCCACCCAGACCATGCTGGACCGCTTGAAGCGGCTGTGCAATACAGACGGGCTGCCCAGGTCAGGCCTGGACCTCCAGCAGGTCCTGGCTCTCATTTAGCCCCACCCTTGGCCCTGGCCTTGAGCCCTTCCTTCTGCTCATATATTGGGTCTAGTCCTTCCACTGGGTTTTGTCCCACTCCAATCCTGGGCCACTGTTTCCTCCAAACTGCCATCTTGCAGGTGGTGTGGGGGAAGAAAGCAGAGGGTGGGAAGGGGCTTGAACCCACCAGAGGGAGTGGCTCTCCTGGGGTTTTCCGGCTGGGGAGCCCCCTGAAACAGAGAAGCACCTCACTCTCGGGGCTGGCCTAGACAGAGGGTAAGCTATGTGGCAGGGAAAGGCTGGGATGCCCAGGCTTGCTGTCTCCCTCAGAGTGCAGCTGTCCTCTCCGGGGCGGCTCTTCTCGGCTCTGGAGAGCACCTCGGAGCAGCTGTGCACGTGGGTCGGGGAACTCTTCCTGGAGCTGCACAATGGCACCTATACCAGCCAGGCCCAGGTCAGGGCTGGGCAGGAGCTGGACAGGGAGGGTATGCTTTTGATCAGTAGGGAGTCAGAAGAGGAAGCAGGAGACAAACGGGGGGTAGACAGAGCCCAGCCCAGACCTCGGGCAAGAGGCTTGTGTTCCAAGGGCTGCAGGAACTCAGAAGTGTGAGAACTGGGTTGGTCAGGAAAGCTGCTTGGAGGCAGGACTGAGTGTCCTTGGAAGAGGAAGGGATTTGGGCTGAGGGGAGAGTAGGGAGGGTCTTTGGGGCAGGTCCACCCCCAAGAGGCTTTATCTAGGAGGCCCTGAGGAGCCAGCAAGGGTTCTAAGCAAAGGAGGGCTTTGGAAGGTACGGGGTCTAGAGCAGATTCCAGCCTGATTTCCCCCACCCTGGGCTCAGATCAAGAAGGAGAACCGAGAGTGTGAGCGGATTCTGCACGACGTGGAGCTGCTCAGCAGCCTGGCTCTGGCCCGCAGTGCCCAGTTCCTATACCCGGCAGCCCAGTTGCAGAAACTTTGGAGGTCAGCTTGGTTTCTGCCCCCTGCCATGCACCTCACCTCTCACCCCAGACACCTTCAGGGCTACCCCCCATTCCAGCCTTTGTTCCTCTCCCACCTTCCCACTACCGCCCCTGCCTCCCCCATCCCTGCCTTCGGCTCCTGCAGGCTCCTGCTCCTGAACCAGTTCCATGACGTAGTGCCGGGAAGCTGCATCCAGCTGGTGGTAGAGGATGCCATGACCCATTACCAAGGTGAGGCTGGGATGGGGGCTGTAGAGGTTGGAGGTCAACACAACAGTTCAACACAACAGTTCCTCCACTCTCCAACACCCAGAGTCAATCTCAGAGAGTCCCTGTGGGACATGTAGGGGTCATCCCAGACCTGCTGCCCCCACCCTAGACCAGCTGGCCTCTCTTCAGACATCCGTTCCCATGGCAACGGACTGCTCAGCACTGCAGCCGCAGCCCTGTGTGCCGGAGAGCCAGGTCCCGAGGGCCTCCTCATTGTCAACACACTGCCCTGGAAGCGCACTGAGGTGCTGGCCCTGCCCAGGCCCGGCGGGGCCCACAGCCTAGGTATGAGCTGGGGGGTGGGACTGCCCTGGGGTGCCCCAGGCTGGAGGGTAGGAGCCACATCCTTCGCCACCCACTCCCTCACCCTGAGCAAGATTCCTGGCAGGTTGGGCAGGCGGCCCTGATGCCAGGCCTTATCCCCAGCCCTGGTGACAGTGCCCAGCATGGGCTATGCTCCTGCCCCAGCCCCCACCTCACTGCAGCCCCTGCTGCCCCAGCAGCCCGTGTTCGTGATGCAAGAGGTGAGTCCTGGTGGGGCAGGGGCTGTCGTGGCTGCTCCCTCACAGGAGCTCCCCATCCTGGAGCAGGTGGTGAGGCGGGGCTGGGGGGTTATTGGTTGTGGGAAGCCCCTGCAGACTCAGTCTCAAGGCCTCCTCCCACCAAGATGGATGGTTCTGTGACTCTGGACAATGGCATCATCCGGGTGAGGCTGGACCCGACCGGCCGCCTGTCATCCCTGGTCCTGGTGGCCTCCGGCAGGTACCAACCCCTCACTGTCCTCTCCCAGTGCCTGGCAGGTAGATCCCAGACCCTATTCCCTCTGTCTGCTGGTCACAGCTCTGCCCGCAGCAACCCACCAGTGGCTCTGTGCTGGGACTCACACATGGAGCAGGTCAGGCTGGGCTAGGAGTCCCCTGTCCCCTGGGCCTAGTCACCTGCCACACCCCACCTCAAGCAGCTGGGGAGGTCAAACAATGGTAAAGCACCATCCCCATGTCCTTCCAGGGAGGCCATTGCCGAGGGCACTGTGGGGAACCAGTTTGTGCTGTTTGACGATGTCCCCCTGTACTGGGACGCGTGGGACGTCATGGACTACCACCTAGAGACACGGTGCGGGGAGGGCAGGCCCTGGGGGCGGGGGGGCAATGCAGGCCTATTAGGCCCCCTCCAGGATCTCCGCCAGCTCGCCCTGGCTCAACACTTCCCACCCTCATCCCACAGGAAGCCAGTGCCAGGCCAGGTGGGAACCCTGGCAGTGGGCACAGAGGGCGGTCTGCGGGGCAGCGCCTGGTTCCTGCTGCAGCTGAGCCCCAACAGCCGGCTCAGCCAGGAGGTTGTGCTGGATGTTGGCTGCCCCTATGTCCGCTTCCACACTGAGGTAGCAGGGGCTCGGGGGTGATGGGTATCTTCCCCAGGTGCAGCTGGTGGGGAGGGCCTGGCTGCAGGCCTGTGTGTCTCCCTTCCCTTCCCCCACCCCCTGCCCTGTCCACAGGTACACTGGCACGAGGCCCACAAGTTCCTGAAGGTGGAGTTCCCTGCCCGTGTGCGGAGTCCCCAGGCCACCTATGAGATCCAGTTTGGGCACCTGCAGCGGCCCACCCACTACAACACTTCTTGGGACTGGGCTCGCTTTGAGGTCTGACATTGGGCGGGGCGGGGAGGGTTCTTCCTGCTTGGGGAGAAACTAGTTAGTGTGGGGTAAGGAGAATGATGATGATCAACATTTACTACTTCCTAATGTGTGTGCCAGACATTGTGCCAAACACCTGACATTTAGTTTTAATACTTTTGACCATTTGGTGGAATCCTACTATTTAGCCCCACTTCACAGATGAGGAAAGTGAGGCTTAAAAGAGGCTGGGTGAGTGCCCAGCGCCTCCTAGAGTGAGGGAGTGGGCATTCAATTCTGCAGTCCCATCAAGAGGCAGTACTAGGAGCATGGGGTGGGGGGATGTCGTGCCAAGTGTGCCTCGGATCTGCCTTCCAGGTGTGGGCCCACCACTGGGTGGATCTGTCTGAGCATGGCTTCGGCCTGGCCCTGCTCAACGACTGCAAGTACGGGGCCTCGGTGCATGGCAGCGTCCTCAGCCTCTCACTGTGAGTGGGGTGTCAGAGACCCAGGGGCTGGCCTGCAGGGACTGCAGGGCCGGAATTCTAACCGCCTCTGCCGGGCTCACACCATCCTGTCCCATCCCAGCCTGCGGGCACCCAAGGCCCCTGACGCCTCCGCTGACTTGGGGCGCCACGAGTTCACCTACGCGCTGATGCCACACAAGGGTGAGTGCTGGGGACGGTGGGACCCTCCTTCGACCCTGAGCACCTCTCTGCCCTTTTCTGAGCCTCAATTTCTCCAACGGCTAGTGGGGTAAGCCCCAACTGCCCCACAGCCCTATCCCCTCTATTTGTTATTTCTTCTTTTTTTTTTTTACCGGGAGGTCCCGGGGATTGAACACAGGTCCCTCCATATGGGAGACAGACGCCCAACCATCTGAGCCACATCCGTCCCCTGCCCTATCCCCTCTAGGGGCGTGGAAGGGGAGCCCCCATTTTCCAATGTGTGCCCCTTTCCGGTCGGCATCCCCAGGCTCCTTCCAGGATGCTGGAGTCATCCGCGCCGCCTACAACCTCAACTTCCCCCTGCTGGCGCTGCCTGCCCCGGGCCCAGCGCCTGCCACTGCCTGGAGCGCCTTCTCCCTGTCCACACCTGCGGTGGTGCTGGAGACCGTCAAGCAGGCAAGGGGCTGGCTGAGGCCGGGGTCCCCGGGTGGGTCCGCCCTCAGCCCCACCCACCACCTGCCTCCCTCCCCAGGCGGAGTCCAGCCCTGAGAGCCGCACACTGGTCCTGAGGCTATACGAGGCTCACGGCAGCCATGTCGACTGCTGGCTGCACACATCCCTGCCCATTCAGGAGGCCACCCTGTGAGTGGGGGTGGGGGGTAGGGGAGAGGGGTGAAGACCGGCCCATGCAGGGCCTTCACGGCCCTTCCTGTCTCCAGCTGCGATCTTCTGGAGCGGTGCCACCCTGCTGGCCAGCTGCCCCTGCGTGACAATGCCAGCCTGAAGCTCACCTTTTCCCCCTTCCAAGTGCAGTCCCTGCTACTCGTGCTGCAGCCCCCACCAGACTGAGCCCCTGGGGGTGAGTTTCTGTTTGTGGCAGTTTGGGGGCTCCTCATTTCTGCCTCCCCAGCCTGAACCAAGGATGAGTTATTGTATCCCTGCGCAATAAATCCTTTGATTAGAAATCCTGCTGGCAACCCCTGCTCACTCTCCTCAGGGCTCATCCTCAGGCATTTGAGGGCAGGGGCAAGATCTAAGGCTACCTGTGTGGTCAGGGTCCGGGTGGCAGCCCCATGAGAGATTGGGTGTCTAGGGTGACCACAAGTTTGACTAAGAGACCAAGAGATAAGCTCTTCACCTGTGTCAGCAGGAGCAGAGGGCCTGGAGCTGGGGAGGTGGCCCAAAGGTGGGTTCTGGCTGGCCCCCACTGGGAAGGGAGCCAGGTGAGGGGGGTGGAGCAGCCACATGCCGAAGAATCCAGGCCTGGAGGAACTGTGGAGCCTGGGCAGAGCCGCCTGTCCTGAGAGCCAGGGTCTTGAGACTGGGACCCTGCTGAAGGGTTGGGCCTTTCTGTGCCAGGAATGGGCAGCGGGCTTCCCAACCCGGCCTTCCCAGACCAGCAGCCAGTCCAAGAAGTTCATTTTACCAGTTTATTTAAAAAAAAAAAAAAACATTTTCACATGGGCTTTAAAAATTGGGGAAAGTGCGGGGCACAATTAAAAACATCACAGTTATGCAGGGTACAGCCAGGGCACCAGGAGCACACAGTCCCCTTCTAACTGCTGCCTGCTAGGAAGCTAGACAGGCCCCCAGATCCAGAGCAAGGCAGCAGGAAGGGGTGGCTGCAAGCAAGCAGACCCTCCTAAGAGGCTGAGGTCCCCTCAGGCACTGAGGGTGGGCTGTCAGCTTTGACCTTCCGGGGTCTTCGGCAGCCTGGGGAGAGGACCCTAGTGAGATGGCTAGCTCAGGCCTCTACGGAACTGCTCTACAGCTTTGTTCCCATGTGCCTCCCACTTGCATTGCCATCCTTCCCCTGCTGAGGAGCCAGTTTCTGTGGGGCCACGTCCCTCCCCAGAGGAGAGGCTGAGGAAAGCCTACTTGAGGTTGCTGGTCGCTTTCTCCTCTTCCTTTTCTCTGGGGCTGTGGGGGCTTCTGGGTCCTTTTGGAAGCTGGTCCCCTCAGGCTCCAGGGCTGCAGTCTGCTGGGGAAGGTCCCTCTGTGCCCTTCGTGTTCTGGGAGGGGCCTTTCTTGGAGGTCGAGGGTCCTGAGTTGAGGAGACCCAAGTCCCCGAGGGGCTCAGAGAGCAGTTCTGAGGTTGATGAGGGGAGGCAGCTGCCAGGAAGCCTGGCCTGGGAGGTACAGCTGGGGCAGGAGAGAGTGCCGGGAAGGAGGGAGGAGCAGAAAGCCATACCTCCACTCCATCCACAGGGCCTGGCTTTGTCGTCGTGGATTTCTTCTTTCGAGACTTGTCCCCTGCAGGACACTGATGCTGGGGCTGGAGGATCCTAGGGCCTCAGCTCCCCCCTCCCCCTTTCTCTGCCAGAAGTGACTCCAGGGTTGGCCAAGGGTGCTTGGCCCTTGCAGATGAAAAGCCCTTTCTGCTCTCAGCCCATTACATTAGGGGTAGCTTACCTTTGGGTGCCAGGGGCCCAGGGTTCCCCTAAAAAGGAATGGGGAGGACTTAGAAGTCATCTGGGCCAGAGCAAGAGCAGTTTTCCTCGGAAACTCAGGCCTCTTCTGGATCAGTGTAACTCTTCCCCTAGGGAGCCTCTCTGCTCCCCACCTCCGGGTCAGAGCTGACACCAAGGCCACCCTCCCCTTCGGCTACTCCAGCAGATGGGACCCTGGGAGCCACACAGGAGGGGAGGGACATGGTCTGGGGGAGGGGTCTGGATCCCAGGAATGGAATGACCCTTGGGGGCCCAGGCAGCCACTGGGCATCCCCACCTGGGAGAGACCCCCGCTATGGCCCCCTGCTACAATCCCAGGTCCCCCCACCCCACCAGCCTTCTTGGTCTGTTTCCCTGTGTGAGCAATAGGACCCCACACCTGGAACCAGATGGTGCGGCCATGCCGGTCCCGCAGGGAGCTCATGCCCGGCACGCCATAGCACCGCAGCCAGGCTCGAAAGGCGGCAAAGTCCTCCTCTCCGCTCTCCGGCCCGTAGCCTTTGCCCCCTGTGGGACAGAGGAACCAGGCGGAGCTCAGAGGGCAGGCTCAGGTTGAGAGGAGTGGGGAGCCTAGCCAGACCCGGCCCAGACCTCAGCTAGGCTTGCTGATGGCCTGAGTCGGGGGCCAAGTCTCCCCACCCTCCTTCAGCTGTGTGACCTCAGGCTGGTATCTTCCCTACTCTGGGTTTTCCCATCCTGGAGTAGGGTGAAAAATCTTGGCCCTTCCTGCCTCATGGGCAGCTTGGAAGATACGCATACACCTGAGAAATGAGGAGGCCTAGTCCATTTAGCAACAACTGGGACTACAACCTCCCATCTCCCAGACAGGGAACCAGGCCCCAGGGTTAGATAATATGCTGGGGCAGAAACAGTTGGCCATCTTTTGTCTTCCCCAGGCCTCACCCAGCTGGACCACTTCCTTGGGCACCGAGTGGCACAGCTCCAGCAGGTCCGGGTTCTGCAGCTTGGCCCTGACTTTCTGGCTTAAAGTCAGCTCTGGGCTCTGAAGAAGAGGCAAGGGCAGGCCCTGGCTGTCAGTATGGGGCAAGGCCATTGGGCCAGCAGCTGTCCCCTTGGTAGCAGAAGCCCCCGAGCTTGGCAGGACTTCAGAGGTGGTTTATCTACACACACACACATACACACACACACACACACACACACACACACACACGGTAGAGAAGCATAAACTAAGGCCCTGAACTGAGAAAGGTAGTCAGAGGCAGAGCTAAACTGGAAATGCCTGACTCCGCCCATACCCTGGTTGGCTGACATGCATGTGCCAGCGTACATGCTAGCATGTGACATGCCTCCCTGGACCCTCACCGGTCTGTGCTGCTGCATGGCCTCCAGCACCGTGCGGGCCTTCTCGAAGGGGGGGATCCTCAGCCTGTGTGATGGGGGAGAGGGAGCCTTGCTGAGCAGTGGGCAACATGGGCACACCCTGCACCCCGCCCCAGCCCTCATGCCCACAGCCCGCCCTGCTGACCGGTGCAGGATCTCTGCCCGCAGATAGTTGCCGATGCCATTAAAGAACCTCTGGTCCAGGAGGGCCTCGCAGATGGGCCGGTCAAAGGCCTTGTCCTCTAGGTTTCGCAGCACGTTCTCCCTGAAGGGACACACCCCCAGGATATGAGACCCCTGCTCTGGTTTGTTCCTCTACTCCCCTCCCCATGCTGTGCTGGTAGAAGCAAATTCCTGAGGCAGGCCCTACAACTTTGTTAGTTTCCAGGTGCATCTGGGGCAGTGGTGTAACAAGAAGAGGGAGGGGGCCTGGGGAAACCTGCTTCCAGGTGCAAGGGGGTGGGGGTGGGGGTGGTGATGGGGAATCCCAGTTCCCCTTCTCCTAGCCTCAGTGCCATTTAGCAGCTGAAACCTCAGTTTTCCTGTCTAACAGGAACAACAATATGGGGTTTAATTCACTGTGAATGGGGAGAAAATACTAATCAAAACCAATGTGCTGGCAACATCCACCCAAAGAGGGGCATGAGGAGAGTATGAAGAGGGGGACAAGAAGACAGAGCTTTGGGGTAAAGGGAAGAGTGGAAGGTTAGCCCAGGTGACAGCTCAGATTCACAGCCTCCGTGGCTGTAGGACCAAGGAAATGTGCTTCTGCCTAGGGCCAAATGCTCATGTGTGAGAGAGACTTCAGAGCCAGCTGGCAAACGTGAGCTGGGGGAAATCAGGACCACGGACAGAAGTTTTCTTGGGCGTGCACTTGGGGACGGCGTCAGAAAGGCCAGGAGTCAACTGCCTCCACAAGCCAGAGATGCCTGACCCGACCTGAGGGAAACCAAGTCTCCTAAGGGCCAGCTGAAGGCGGGAGATCCCGGAGGAAGGGAGCCTCTCCAAGTCCACCCGAATCTGCATTTGTGATTGCTGCCATTTAAAATGGTTTCACTGCATGCCGGCTCCTCAACAGCCAGGCCTCAGCTCAAAGGTCGCCTTCCAGAGTGGCCTTTCCTAACTCCCGCCCCAAAGTCAGCTTTTACCTCCTCCGCCTGTTGGATTTTTCCTCAGCCATGTCTCTATTTGAATTCATCTTATTTTGTTTCCTTTTACCTCCCTCCTCTACCTGAACATTAGTTCTGGGAGCAGGGACCACATCCCTCTTGTACCCCCAACACCTAGGACCAGGGCCTGGCATGAAGCAGAGACTCAAATGTTTCCTCTTTAGAGGAGAGGAAGTGGCTGATGCCGTGCCATTTCATGTGACCTGCATCACTTCCCAGGTGGGGCTGCTGCCCCTCCCACAGGCTGGGGACACTCACAGCGGAGGTCATGGGGGCAGACCGGTGGGCAGAGAGAATGTGGACGACCGAAAAACCTGACTCAGAAACCATGTCTACCCCTTTAAACAATTCCTTCCTGCTCAGCCTCACTTCTGACCATGTTGTCAAAGCCTCTCCTCCTTTCTTCCTAGCCTCCTAGGAACATCCAGAAGCAGTGTGGGGCTCTGCGTCCACGCCCCAGATCTCATCCTGGGGCAGTGTCTGCCCATCCTCCTCTTGGTTCCCCTTCTCCCCTCCCTCCTCAGTTTTAGGTTTACACATCCATTAGCTCAGGGGCTGTCCCCAGGGCAGAGAACACTATCTTGGCCCACACATGAGGAGACTGAGGCCCAGGGTGGCTTGGGGCTTGCTCTGTTGATCCAACAGGGCACTGACAGAACCAGGGCTGGAGCCCAGACTGTGTTCATTGCACCTGGCGCTGGCCTTACCTGAACTTCTCATACTCCAGCAAGACACAGGGCCCACGGCCCGGCTGCCATTCGCCCCCAAGGTCCCAGCGTCCAAAGCGGCGGATGTCCACAAAGCAGAGGGTGAGCTGGGGGCCAGGTGGAGCAGTGTAGAAGCGGAGATGGGCGTGGGGTGGCAGCGCATCACTGGGTGCCACCTGGAAGGATCCGGACATACCGAAGCGGAAGATGAGGGCCAGTGGCTCCTGTGGGGGCTGAGCCCCAGGCAGGGGGCTCAGTGTCAGGCGCAGCTCCTTGCCACGGGCTGAGGCTGAGATGCGGTAGGCGCTGCACTCAAAGGGCACCTCAGGGTTGCGGCTGACAGCCGACTTCTCCACACGCCCGCCAAACACCAGGCCCCCGCAGGCCTCGTTCACAAAGTGGCTGGCCAGGTGCAGCTCTGGGCCCTCCGGCATCCTGTGGGGGGGCGGGGGAGTGGGCAGCAGGATGGGCCAGGCGTGCACACCGTGCAGTAGGAACCATCACCCCCGTTTTACAGAGGAGAATCCTGGGGGTCAGAGTGGGGCATGGCCAGCTGGGGCTGGCACAAAGGTCTGCTGGTCAGCCCCAGGCCCGCACCTGAAAGTTCTGGGAAAGCCCAGGGTGCTAGAGAGCTGAGGCTTGGAAAGGGAGTCTGACTCTGCCTTGCTTAGCAACACCTTAGACAAGTTCTCGCTGTCTTTAGAATAAAGTCCAAATCCTTCCCCAGCCACCTCTAGCCGCCCCCCCCATCCCCCCAATCACCTGCTCCGGGCACGCTGCTGTTCCTCCCAGCTCCACGCCTTTGCCGCTGCTGTCCCTCTGTGGGAACACCTCCCTCAACTCAAAAAAGTCACCTTCTGAAAGAGGCTCTCCCGGCACCCTATCTGAGGGAGCTCCCCCCACTCACCCCCAACCCGTTTGCTTTTCTTTGTGCACTTACCACAATCTGAACTTACCTTGCGTACCTGCCTCTACCTCCACACCCACCTCAGAGCGTAAGCCCTGCTAGCTCAGCATTCCCACCGCTTGGAACAGTGCCTGCATCTACTAATGGAACGACTGAATGAGGCACCCAGCCCTTGCCTGGGAGCCCAGCGCTCAGCGGGGCATCGCCCCAGCCCAGGGCAGGAGCCAGGGCATGGAGGGTTTGCAGGCATCGCCGGACACATCTGCACAGGAGCCAGGTTCACACAGCGCCCAGTGGGGAGGTGAGGGCACCAGCAAGGGTTCCCGGAACTAGTAGCCTTGGCCCAGGCAGGAGTCTGCAACTCCTACACTAGAGCCTCAGTCCGCAGGGGAAGCATACTCCACTCCCTCGCGATCGCCCGCTCCCACCTGCCTGAGAGAGGGGATCTTGCCACTTTCCTCTTCGCCCAGGACGTTTCAGGATGGAAGGCGAAGGTGTGTGGGGGTAGAGGGGAGCATTTGGCCGGGACAGACTCCTTTACCTTCCCCTTCCCCCACCTCAGCGCCGCCAGCGGCTCGGCACCTGAAAGGTTCCGTTTTGCAAGAAAATGTTAACTTCCAGATTCCTAGTTTTGCAAGAGGCAGACGCTTTATGGCCCGCCCCCCGCTCCGGCGCAGCACCCCTGTCCTCACCTGAGGCCCTGCCTCCGCTCCCTTCCGCCCCCAAAGGTCCCAAATCCCATCCTCTCCTCAGCTCTGCGGCACACACTCCATCCCGCAGCCCCCGGTACCTGCGCTCCGCGCTGCTCGCAGCGGGTCTGCAGCCCTAAGGGGTTAACGTTAGGGGCGGAGCCGCGCCTAGGGGCATGCTGGGGGGGTGGGACGCTGCTCCAGCGCCTGCTGGGTAGTGTAGTTCCTCGGCAGCGGCCCAGGCTGTTTGGCGTGGGGTCCCGACTGGGGGCCTCCAGAGCATGCAGGAGGCCTTGGGGCAGTCACTGGGCTGGGAGTTGGCGGGGAAGTCTGGATTCCAGCTGCCCGGCGAGGGAGCGGTAGGCCGTCAAGGCCGAGGTCTGGGGTTGCAGCTGTCTTCGCAGTTGCAGGAAACAGCAGCAACGTCCCAGTGCAGAGGCGCCTGCAGCTGTAAGCAGGGCGCCTGCAGGTGCGCGATAAACACAGGCTCTGGGGACCAGGTGGTTGCCTTAAGTATCAACGCATTGAGAGGGCACAAAAAACATCACCTCCTGTCGGCTGAGAAGTGCAGCCAACCGACAAAAACCAGAGCCCGAGAAGGAAAGCCTACTTCAAGTGGTTCTGTGGGGGAGGGTCTGCGGTGACATTCAGGCTGAGAACTCACAATCAAGGAGCCAGCACGCAAAGAACGAGGACAAGCAATATGCCAAGGCAGAAGGGACAGGGACGGCTGATGCAAAGGTCCAGAGGCGGAAAGAGTTAGTTCATTGAAAGAACTAAAAGAAGGTTGTGGCTGGAGAGTAGTGTGGGGACCCAGAGGCAAGCATGATCCAGGTCAGGTCAGGAAGGGCCGCTGTAAGGAGTGTGCAGTTTTTTTCTAAGTTTCATGGAGCATGTAACAGGCACTGGTGCCTGACCCATAGCTATGATCAGCCCACTTCCTAATACTTCTACTTTTTCTTCCGTCATCTATTTATTCATTTATGTTGGCAGAAGTATTTTAAAGTATATTAGGCAAATTATGACACTTAATCTCCCAACATTTTAGTATGTATCTTTAAAAAAGCAATTTCCTACAAACCACAAAATCTTGATCATACCTTATAAAGTCATCTAATATTACTATCATCTAATACCTAGTCCACATTCAAATTGCCCCAATTGTCCCCAAAATGGCTTGTTCAAGATGGATTCTAGCCAAGAATTACATGTCTCATTAATTATCTTTAATCTTGATGGAATCACCTCCCACCCACCTCCTTTCCCCCCCTTCCTTTTCTGGCCTTTCATTGTACTGACATTTCTGAAGAGCCTGAGTCCTTTGTCTTTTGAGATGCCCCATCACATTCTGGGTTTATCTGAATGTTTCCCCAGGATATCCTTACCTAGTTCCTCTACTTGTAGTTGCTCCTCCATACTGGGAATTAGATCTAAAGGCTTAACTCAGGACACCTCCTAGGAGCTGCTCTATGCTTCAAATTGCATCACTTTAGGAGGCACCAAACATCTGGTTGTTCCATGTTAGTGATGCTAAAATTGATCAAGATTGAGGCTGTGACAGCCAAACCTCTGCATTATAAAGGTGTGAGTCATTTATGGTTTGGACAGACAAGGGACAAAGTGACGGGCAGAACCATGGAAGCCAAAGACTGGATGAAAGAGATCTACTCGGGCCAAGAGAGTGGGCCCACCCATATGTGTGGAAAAGGCAGGTTCACCCCTGCATTTGGAGGGGGCTGGCCATCTGCCCCAGTGCTCGGAGAGGCAGACCTTTGTGCCCCATTGTTCAGGGAGAGTGCTGCCACTCTGATGCTTGGAGATGGTGTGCCCTGTGTCCCAGCATTTGGTGGAGAGTCTGGCTGCTTGGAAAGGGTGGGGCCTTCGCTCCAGTGTTAGTGTTTGGGGAGAGCACACTTTCAGGGGTGTGGCTGCCATTACATCAGGCTAGAAGGGCAAAACATAGATCCACAGACAACTCTCAGACCTTAAAATCTAATGGAGTTTGCCCTGCTGGGTTTTGGAATTGTTAGGGACCCATGATGCCCGTTTTCCTTCCAATTTCTCCCTTCTAGAATGGGAATGTCTTTCCTATGCCTGTCCCTCTATTGTATATTAGAAGCCTAGATTTGTTTTCTAGGTGTCCACAGACAGAGAGGAATTGTGCCCCAGCCATACCCATAACTGATTTTGATGAGACTTTGCACTTAACATTTTTACTGAAGTGACTTAAGGTTTTTGGGATGTTGTGATGGAATGAATGAATTCTGCATGTGGACAGAACACATCTTTTTAGCGTCCAGAGGACAGGCTGTAGTGGCTTGGAGCTATGTACTCCAGAAAAACATGTTCTTAAACTTAAGCTATTCCTGTGGATGTGAATCCATTGTAAATAGCACCTTTTGATAAGGATACTTCAGTTAAGGTGCGGCCCATCTTAATCTTACTATGGAAGGCCTTATAGGAATGGCCACAGAGAGAGAAAACCACAGGGAGCAGCCAGAAGCTGGAAGTCAATGGACCCAAGAAGCCAGAAGAGGCCGCCATGTGCATTGCCTTGTGACAGAAAAGCCAAAGACCAAGGCTAATCAGCAGCCAGCTCCAGAATGTCAAGGTCTTCTGGGAGAACACATGACCTTGATGATGCTGTGGTGGTCTGGAACTGTGCGTACCCCCCAAGAAAATCATGTTCTTAAATTTAATCCATTCCATTATAAATAAGACCTTTATGATGAGTTACTTCAGTTAAGGCATGACCCAGGGTGGATCTTAATCTTCTTACTGGAGTCCTTTATAAATGGGATCCTTTTTTTTTTTTTTTTTTA
>JAQZBX010045896.1:0-20908 GCA_029593785.1 Cabassous unicinctus | reverse complement strand
CTTGCATTTGTAGTTACCCTCTATTTTGGGGGATAGGTGTTGTCCATCATCATCTTTTTGTTAGTTGTCCTGGGCCAGTCCAATGAACTGGAGTACAGGTGTTGCAAATCAGCAGAGATTCAGGATTCAAGTGGCATATGAGTGGACTGAAGTATCTCTGGGACATATATTTAAGGAGCAAATTGATAATTATAGGTTCAAATAAAAGGGGCAGAACAGCCATTTGTAGGGAAATTATAAGTGAGTGTAACTTTGATACATCCAGGAACATATATTCCAAGGTAAGGCCCACTGATAGGGTATCAAATCCTGAAAATGTCTACCATGCCTATAGTGTCTAGCTCAGGGGTTCTTAACCTTTTCAGTTCCACAGACCACTTTGCCAGTCAGGTAAAAACCATGGATCCCTTCTCAGAATGAATTAGCAGACAGTTTTATGGCACTCAACATTGGCATGTCTTTAAATTAAATTTTAGGATTATTCAAAATTAATTCAAGCTCATGGACTTCCTGAAATATTTCCATGGACCTGTTGGAGGATTGTGGACCCCTGGTTAAGAATACCTTTTCTTATTTTTATCCTTTCAACAACCTTCAAGCAATGAAGCATAGCTATAAATGGCATAAGACAAGTAGGAACTCTTCATCCCAATTCCTAGGACAGCCCAGCTTAACATACATGCACTCCTAGAAAATCATAACCTTCAATAACGAGTCTTAGGAAAACCCCTCCAGCAAAACATATTGATATCATTTCATTGATCTGCAATGCATGACCAAACATGAAAAACTCCTGTGCATGCTCCCTGCCATCATGAATGTGCTGGAAATCTTTCCTTGCTCATTTAAATCACTTAAAAACACCCCTGAACATGTGTCAGGGAGACTGATTTGACCTTGCCTCCTGCCTCCTTCCTGGTTGAACTTGCAATAAAGTTCTATCTTTTCTCACAGTCCTGCAGTTACAATATTTGTTTCTGAGCTCATGGGCAATCAAGCCCTTTCAATGGTTTCATAGGCACTGTAGTGGGTATCTATGATCAAACTTTGACTCCATTACTTGGACTCTAGGTGAAATTAGGGAATTTCTATATATTGAATAATGTCTTCCTAAGAGAGAGACTGGAAGGTCTGAGGAATCAATTTATACATTAAGCCATTATAATTCTGTTTAACCCATGAGAAACAGTTCACAAAAGTCAAATTAGTTTAATATCATATACTCACAAGGACCTTAAAATTTACACTGCTCTAACAAGCTTACCCAATATCCTACATACAGCCTGAGATTTCATTGGAAACCAAGCTCATTCCTCATGATTGAAAAATATTTAGTAATTATTTGAGGATTTTAATACTCATAGACTTTTAGTGAAATCTGTACAATAATTTAAATATAAAATCAAATAGCATCTCTGATGAATACTTCACAATCAAATAGACCGAGGAAATTTTTCTCTTATATCACATTCTGTGAGTATGTGTGTTTACATATATATACACACATATGAAATGTATTTGGATGCATATAGTTTATTTTTTAATGAGACATCTGTTAATCAATAAATTATTGTCACACATATAGTTCAATAAATAAAATATCTTTCTCCATATTTAAGTTATATGTCTATATATTTAAATGTACTTTCAGGAAAAATATCACACATTATGGATCAATTCACACATTATGCCAATTCATTAAAAAAAAAAATCATGATTTTTTGTTAATCCTTCAAATCTCCTAACACCAGGCAATGTTTAATGAGATTTGCATTAAATTTATTTATACTCACAAAACCCTATAACATGTATTCTCTTTTCATAACTATATTGTAGAGGAAGAACCAGAGGAAAGGAAAGTTAAGTAGCATATTTAATATAATTAATAAATGGTAAAGCCAGGAAGGAAATGCATTCATTCATAGTCCAAGAACCTGCTGTTGAATTCCACATTGGTATTTCACCACTACAGTTTTCCAGTTCTCAGATGGAGTTAGCTGGGGATGTTATGTGAATGCTAATGGAACTGATTGGTATTATTGTTTCCCTGTTTCCAAAAGAACAAAATTTCTTAATTTGTCCACTTGAAAGGCAATGGTATATTGTTCTTGGCATACTCAAGGGAATGGAATGGCAGAAAAGGGAAATTTTCTCTGATGACTGAGCAGGTAAAATAGTAAACTGGCTCATATTACTATAGTAGAGTATTTCAAGTTGTTCATTAATAATGTATGACCCTGACAGCAAAGGAGGATGAATCTTTCTGGATACTTTTCTCTGCAACTCTTGCTTTTATATAAATAGATTTTTTGTGATATCTTGAGAAAAATACAAAATATAAGTTAGTCTGTATCTATTATCTCTGAAAAGAACAATAATAGATCCCCCCAAAGTCAATTGAATATTGGGCATGATGATAGTGTTATTTTAATGTGAGTAGTTAGTTCATTCAGCATTTTTCAGTCTTGATTTTGCAGCCCAGTTATGTAATGTTAAAGAATAATGAATTATAATCTCTGATTCAGTATAAATATAAGTGAAGTTGAGTAGCTCTTAAACACACATTTTTCCATTTACTGCTTGTGTTTGATGTCACATATCCTTCAGAGGTTTTTCAATAACAAGAGAGGAAACATTGTATCAAAATATTAAAATTGCAAAAAATATGTTGTTAAAACATAGTCATTGAATACCTTTTAAAAGGGACAGTTGAAGAAATTTATTTTTTATTTATTTATTTGCCCCTGTGGATTCAAATTAGAAATAATTCCAAAAAGCTTTAAATGCAAGAACATTGTCTTTATTAAATTTTAAAATTACATATAAATTTGATATATTTACATGTGTAAAAAACTTATGAAAATAGATTATTCAGCCCCAGGAGTGCTTAAAGTAAGTGAATGGATGTGTTTTAGATTTATCCTAAATATAACTTAAAAATGTATGAGTTTATATAGTATAAAGAAGGAATGGCCTTTGAATCCCTCGTATTCTAAGATCCTACTAGTTATTTCAAAGAAATGAAATGACTCTTCCAAATAAAACATATTTTGTTTTAAATTATTAAAAAGTGAAAATGCATATTATTATATTGATGGGATAAATAATATTTTCACGAATTTATGAAGCAGTATTTAAAACATCATTTGTGAAAATCACTTGAACAAGGTAAGTTACCATTTGAATTAAAATTGAAACCAAAGTGTGTTATTATATTTACATTCATAAATTTTTATTTGTATTATGGTGTACAATGACAAGTACAAAATTTTCTTTTTCTAAAAGATTGACAATCATTAAGTTATTTGTTGTTAAAGAAAGGAGAATAAATCATTAGAAGCAATTCAAATTCTAAATTCTTATGGACAGACAAAAATGTCTTTATGATTCTGATTACCATTTTGTAGTGAGAAGGGCATCACAATATCAGATGATTAAGGATAAAATAAGAGACTTTTAATAATTAACTATCATATATTCCTCATATCTTACCTGATTTATATCTGCATTTTTAGGTTGATATTTGTGCCACTCATTTAAAATGATGGGCTCCCTTATTTTTCCATAATTTAACATTCATTAGGAAATTATATTTAGAGATAATGAAATTAATTCATTCTCAGGAATCCAACTGCTTTGTGTATCTGCTTTTCTTTCTTATTGAACAATTTTTACTCTCGCCCTCTATTATTTTAAGACTAAAGGCATGCAGTTCACAAATATTGACAGTAAAGACAGTATAAGAAAAATTCCAAATGAATCCTGAGTCAAGGATTGTTTTTTTATTTAATTGAATTGATTTCTTTGAATAAAACTTCTTCACCAGATTGTATAATTGTTCAATTTGCAAGCATTCAACTGAAAACTAAATGTGATATATATATGATGATATAGTTATTTAAAAATCACTAGATAGTTTATGCTTTAATTCTCATTATTTTAGAGTCCTTTAACTGAATATATAAAACCCAATTTGGAAGTAAAATATCACCTTATGGAAATACAATTCTGAACACATGTATGTTTAGCATGGAGAATTTTCCTGAGTTTATCCAAATTAAAAAATTTGCAAGGTTTTGAGCTACTCTCTGCTATTCTGCTATATAATTATTTTGTAATTATCTCAATATTTATTAGAGAATTAGTAACCAATATATAAGATAAGCTTGTATCCCTTAAAATAAAAATAAGCAATGCAGTATTTTTGTAACCAAAACTTTGTACTTGCTAATGCGTCAATGTCAATTGTTGACTTATATGCAATATATTAAATAATATATCAATATATGAGCATGCTTCCAACCCTAAGAATCAAGTCACTATACAATGAAAACTAGTGATTCTTTACTACACTTTTCTAAGACAGATGCTAGTTGTTTTCATTGTTCCATGAAATTTGTATTTTGATGTTGTTATAGGTATGTTTTATTTGACCCAAATTTTGAGGAACATCTTGATGTAATGCCTGAACATTCACTAAATTTTGAGGAAACCCTTCAGCAATGTAATGCCTAACATTGAAAAATTTAGCCCATCTAGTCACTTCATTGTTATTTCCACAAAAAGAATATGAGTCAATTGAGGTTTTCTCCCTTTACCCCCTTCAGACAAGGTTACTGCCAATTTAGAGTTGGCACAATTTGCTTCCCTTAACCCAGAGCCCAACTGGATTAAGCAGAGATGAGGAATAATTTCTCCAGCTCAACAATATCACTAATAGCAGTTTTACTTGTTGGTTTGTTTCGATTGATTTTTAGTTTGTCATATTATCAACAATCTTTTGAGTATATAGAGTGAAATTACTGAATCTCATGCAGTAGGCATTTGGGTGGATAATGGGGTTCTTCTGGTCTTTGGATGGTGATATGTTCTCAGCTATCAAATTACAATAAAAAAGCAAACTCACCCATACTAATTTCCAAATAAAGAGTACTTAAACATGATTTCTCTTTAAGAGGATTAATAAGATAAAATGCTGATGCAAAGAAACAAGGAAATTGGAAACACTTTGATGTGATTATTATAATGAATCTTTAACTGCCATCAAAATATGCAAAAATACATGATATATTTGCCTTTTAAAAAGAAGGAAAGTAATCACTTGAAGATACATTATAAAGGTAAAATAGCATATGTAAAACAACTAATAAATATCATATAGGCATATAGAAGATTATTCATAACTGCTATGTCATTTACAAAGCCTTTAGCACTTGCAAATCAGGAATAAAGAAAACCAGAGAATGCCTTTAAATGTGTGAATTGAATATATTTATATTTAGAAATAAAAGTAGAAACAAAAACAAAAATTGAAAAAGAATCAGAGATAAAATTAGAAATAGAAATAAAAATAGAAACAGATATAAATATAGATGTAGGTGTGGACAGAGATATAGACACAAAATCAGACAGACATAGACATGGGCATAGACATATAAATGGAAATAGACATAGATCTAGTAGGCAAATTAATAGAGTGATAGTAAGATTCAGAGAGATAGACGGAGAGATTATGGATATGAATGTTTTCTTTTTCAACAAATTTTACCTATTAAACTTACCCAAATTTCAAATTGTCTGAATATATTTCCTTAAATTACAGAGAGGTTAGTGTTTAGGTAATTTTTGGTAAAAGTATTTTAAGTCATCATGAAGTGACATTACAACATTAAAAAGAACCATTGTATTGTAGAGTTTAATGTATTTCATTGTAACAACTAAGGAAGAGAATGAAGTTGGCACATTATGATACAAGGGGAAACAAATTGTCGTGGGATTAAAGATTTTTGTCTCTTCTCTCTAAGATAATGAATTGGGAAGGAGAGAATGAATAAATGGAGCAATCAGATGACTGGAATTTACTTTGTTCTCCTGGGGCTATTTCAACACATTCAATACCCCAGTCTCATCTTCTCTCTAATCTTTGTGATGTTTCTTGTGGCCGTTCTTGGAAATATTAGGATGATTATTCTCACTTCAATGGACTCTAGACTCCACACACATATGTACTTCTTGCTCAGTCAGCTTCCCATCATGAACCACTTGCATAGTTCCAATATTGTCCCTAAGTTAGCTACTGATTTCCTGTCTGGTAAGAATACCATTTCATTTATTAACTGTGGAATTCAGCTCTTCCTTTTCAGACCCTTTTAACAGCAGAGTGCATTCTCTTGGCAGTTATGGCTTATGACCACTATGTGGCCATATGTCACCCTCTCTGATATTCAATTCGTATGCGCCCTACAATCTGTGTCTTCATGGTGGCTGTCACCTAGCTGGGTGCTCTACTCAATGTTTTGTTCCATGTCTCATAGACACTCAATTTTCATTACTTTGTTTCCAGAAATATCCAACATTTCTTTTGTGAGATCCCAGCTCTCCTGAAACTTGTCTGTGCTGATACATCTCTTAATGAAAACGCATTTTTTATTAGTGGTTTCCTGTTCCTCCTCATAACATTATCTGCCATTATGGCATCCTATGGGCAGATAATCTCTACAGTTTTGAGATTAAATTCAAATTTAGGGATGAGAAAAGCTTTGGCAACCTGTTCCTCCCATATGATTGTGGTGTCTCTCTTCTATGGAACAACCATCATCACATAATTTATACTCAAAATTTATCGTACTGACAAGATAAAGTAGTATCTGTCTTTTACACCATCCTCACTCCCATGGTCAACCCCATCATCTACAGTCTTCAAAACAAAGACATGGCTGGAGCTCTGAGAAAAGTTCTGGGTAGGTAAGTCTCCTTAACATATTGATATTTATTGAGAATGAGATATGAGAAGATAGACTTCTTATACTGAATGGTGTGATTAAAACAAAGATAGGATACAACAACCAAACTACTACTTCTCTGGAGCCAACTCATGGACAAATTCCTTCAACCTGCTTTTGTTAAAATGATAATTAATCAGGTCATCCCTTTCTGCTGAGCCTCATTTGACCTTGACAGAAGTATTAGGAAGAATTCTTTATGTCACAAAACACACATTATTAGCAGGTACTGGCAAACAGCAGGGAGCTCAAATTTGTTTTAAAATTAGAAAAGAAGAAATATTCCCAGGCTCAGAAATATTAACTCCATGCAGAAATTTACAATTTATTCTCCCTAGACAATATTATTAAAGTATAGTAACATCATTAAAAAACAAACATCAGTAATTAATTGCTCAAACTTAAGTTTTGCATTCACTAAGTTAACATTTGTCTGAAAGTATTATTCAAGTGGTGTCCAGAAAAATAAATTGCACATCTGTTCTCAACACTTGGTTTTGGAAGTGATATTATCCTTTTTAGCTAATTGTTGGAAACACCCATATTATAATATTGAATAATATTTACCAAATTAATTAAAGCATTTTAGGCTATTAAATATGGCAGTCTACATTTTAGTTAGTACATAGTCATTCATTTAGGGTCCTTTGCAATTTTATATTATATTTTATATATATATATACATATATATATATGTATATATATATCTGATTTAGATGCATTTGTGTATATCATGGGATTTTTTTCTGTTAAATATGCACAAATGTAAATAATGTGTTCAAGGATACCATTGTTTGCTCTTGATATATGTTTCCCAGTTAAATCTGTGGCTTTTGGTCATTGAAGACATAGCAAAATAGATTCATTTGTATAATATGCAAGTCTGTATAAGACTATTTGCATGAAATCCAGGTCAGAACCCAATTAAAGATAAAGAGTTTTGCCCTAATAATTTTTAAAATTTTTATAAATGAAAAACAAACCCTGTTAGAAATGTAATAAATATATAGTAATTTAAATAAATATCATTTAAATTCTGTGTATGCCTTGTAAGTTTCTTCATCGGTACTCTTTCATAATGACTTTTTACCATGTCTTATTTCAGGTCTTCCTATCTGCATATACATTTTACTGAATTATTTTCACATATTGTGAACAAATCACCAACACATTATCTCTCACAATTTAATATTATGTTTGATATTTGAATTTATGCTACTTTCAATTTTGAATTTTATTATAAGTATGTTTCATCACTCCACATTATTAGTAGAATTTTGTATTTTCTTGGCAGTAGTTATTATTTTTCTCTTATAATAAACTTATAATTTAAATTTCAGTAAGCATTATAGTTTGAAATTCTGTGTCTAAATATCCATTGCTTATTTTTAACAAATAAAAAGTTGCCTTTTATTTTCAAAAGATTAATTTTTCAGGCAGAGCTGGCTCAAAAGAGCAATTATAAAACAACTATGGAAAAAAAAAAACTTTCAAAGTTTTACTGGGATGATGACTCTACAACTTTGTGATTAAAGTGAAAGCCAGTTAGTGCACACTTCAGATATAACGTAAAAAGCATGGGATTATGTAACACAGTGAACCATGTGGTAGAAGATGGACTGTGGTTAACAGGACAAATTTGAGAGTAGTCTCTCCTGAATTATAATAAATGTACAATACTAGCACAGAGTTTTAACTATCGGGATATATGGAAAAAATATAACAAGTGCATGCTATGGACCACTGCTAGCAGTAAGAGAAACACTTTGCTCTTTCATAATCTGTAACAAAAGTTCCCCAACATTGCAACATGTTAGTTGAAGGGTGATGTATGGGAATTCTGCATATTATGTTTTGTAAACTCACAACTTCATGAATGAAAAAGACAACAACAAAATTATAGAAATGCTACTCAACAATACCAATTGATTCATTGTTTAAGTTTTATGATAGCTTGTCTTGTTAATATTTGGTATTGCTGATCTCTGTTTCTATCCTTTAACAAAGGCATACTATGGCAATTAATTACAGGATACTTGGCCTTATGGGAATTTTTTCAAGCAATGAACATTTAATGCATAACTCTGATAAGAGAGGCTGTTTAATAAATATTAGCTAAAGTAACTTGAAATGTGTGCTACTATTTCACCTGTAAAATTATTTCTTTGATGAATGCCATGATCATTTTAGTTTATTTAATAATTTCAGTTTTCCTCATGTTTAAAAACTCTAATACAATTCTAGTAGTAATAGCCCAAAATTACATACACTTTGTGATGTTTAGGCTAATGTGTCAACTCTGCCAGGTAATTGTGCTCAGTTGTTTGTTCAAGCACTGGGATAATTGCAATACAAGGACATTTATGGGCTTTAGTCATTGGTGAGTTTACTGTATAGATGGCTGATTACATCTACATCAACAAAGGAGATTACATGAACAATGGTTTACACTTTATCCAATCAGTCGAATGCCTTAAAAGAGGAAGTGATTTCAGCATTCAAAGAGAATGCTGAAATGTTTGGAGAGCCAAAAATCTCCCAGATACTCATCAAGGACCTTCAGTGGGCTTTCATCAGAGACCTGATTTGCAGCCTGCCTGTGGAAACTCGACTTGTGCATCCTCATGTTCACATGAGAGACTCTTATGATATCTTATACTATTTACAGTTATCTCCTGTTGATTCTGTTTCCCTAGAGAACCCTGACTAATACACATTTATTTGGATTAAAAATCCAAAATCTTTATTTCATGACACAGACCAAACCTTAACCCACCTTAGAGGAAACCTGAATCCTCTTCTTAAGTGCAATGAAAGGGACTCATTTTTACACTTGAACATATCTCCCCCAGTTGATGTATCTCTGATAACCTATATGTCAAGCTATTTATGAACTGCATTTCCTTCATTTCTGCCATATAGATTTTGGAAAGCCTTTCAAAAACAGAGTCCTAACCCAAAGTGAAATTCTTAAGCATGTTATCTAGGAACAATGAAACATTTTCTCTATCTGCTAGCCATAATTACTGATGGAGGATAATTATATACACTAAAGTCATGATAAACTGGTAGCTTAACTGGGATTTTATATTTTGAACAATTTGGAAATTCAGGAGGTCCAAATTTCTCCTCCAAAGAACTTATGCAATGAGTCAAACACTTTGTTTATCCCTTCCAATTGTTGAAAACTGATTAAAAAATATTTAAAATTTGCACTTGTCATTAAGCAGGGTAGACAAACCCAGGAAATTGGCACCAGTTGGTGGGCCTTACCTTTGAATATATGTTAACCTGTCTCCCTAATATACCAGAGTTAGATTAATTTATAATTTATAATTTTCTGACACATGGTTCTTCTGTGCCTTTTCTTTGAATGCATAATTAACATTATACACATAAAAGATATGTCCCAGACACTTAAATCTTCAATCTGTTCATGTGCCAGTTGAGCCCTGAATCTCAGAAGATTTGCAACCAACACCTGCTCTCCAGGTCATAGGACTTGCCAGGACAACTAACAAAATGATGATGATGGTGGACATCTCCCATCTCAAAAACCAGAGCGTATCTACAACTGTAAGCATTACAGTTCCATCTATTTCCCACATCAGATCTAAGCCCTTGCTCAATCAGAACTTAAGTGGACATTGCTATCCCCAAATCCACAAGACAGAAATGAACTAACATGAGGAAGAATTCAACTATGGACCAAAATAGACTTATTATGGTTCTGGTAGAAATTGTAGCATTGATATAAAGACAGTGTTCACCAGAGGCTCTGAGAGGATGGAGAGGGATGGATAAGTGTAACATGGGGCATTTTGAGGACATTGGAATTTATTCTGCAAGAAATTGCAATGAAGGACACAGGGCATCATACATTTTTTTCAAAACCCGTAAAATTCTGCATTGCAAAGTGAAAACCATAACTTAAACTATAGACTATGGTTGGTAGCAATGCCTCAATATTTGTTCATCAGTTGTAACAAATGTACCACACTAAAGAAAGATGTTATTAATAGAGGGAAATGTGAGGGGGGGGTGGGGTATATGGGAATCCCCTATATATTTGAAATAACTTTTATGTAATCTAAAATTTAATTAAAATAAAGAAAAATGTTACTACTAAATAGTGAAATAAAATTAGCCATTGTCAAATACTGATATAAAATTTGATAAAAGATCTTTGTATCCACAAAAATGGGCTTACATCTAACCATGAAACTATCAGATGAGATTAGTCCTATTCTTAATTCAGGACAGGCTTTCAACCTTTCAACTCCCTCCTCAACTCTTCCTTCTGACTGTGTCTATTATTAACCAAGCTTATGTGGGGCATTCAGTTTATTGTGCCTTTCACAATATTATTCTTGAGGAATTATTTCTTAAGGAATAATTCACAAAGTTTAACTGAAGAGTGATAATATATATATACATGATTCTAGGTTTTATAACTGTTATGAATTGAATTTTGTCCTTTAATAATTTATAAGTCCAATCCCACAATCTCATAAATTTCATCCTATTTAGAAATAGGATATTATAAGATGTCAGTAATTTGAGGTCAAGCTGGAAAGATTGGGCAATATACTTGACTTCTTTATAAGTACAGTATATTTGGACAAACAGAGAAATAAGGACAACAAGCCATAGTCATTAGGCAGAGAGTAGTTGTGTCAAGAATGGCCACTGCCATATCCCTCCATTTTCCGGCAAATATATGGCTCTGCCAAAACACTGATATGGGTCCTAGGGTACAGAATTGTGTTTTAAGCCACCTGATAAATTTACAGAGTTTGAATACACCCTATTTGTGTCATTTTGTTAGACAAGTCTGAAGAAACTAAGAAAATTCCTATGTTCAGAAAGGAAAAAATAATTTGCAAGTACTTATATTCCAACCAACACTTTATGAGAGAGTTCCTTAACTTTCTTGCATTAACATTTTATACTTGCATAAACTTAAAACATATTTCACTTTGCATATTATCAATGATGATAAACTTCTTAAATGCATAACTCTACAGTTTAATATTTTTATTGAAATATGCTATATTTTTTGTGTGAATGTTAATATTATTTTTGACAGGTAAGATAATGATGAAACTTCCATAAGTTGAAAGTTTATACATCTGTTTCTCTATGGTTTATTTTATTTTTTTGCTAAAAGGGTATCAATCAATTTACACTTTGAATATGTCCCATTCCTTTCAAAATTCATTTGAATCAATTATTTGTATCTTATATATGGAACCATTATACTAAATGTTAGTTCTGTTTTTTAGAGTATTTTATAGAGATTTTAAAATAATTTTTGCATGATGAAATTCTGAGAGTTGGATTATAATGTTCTCTTTCAGGGAGATCATTGGGCTTTCAGAAAGTGATTCTCAGAGACTGGGTTACATGCAATAATTTAAGTGAAGAAACAATTAATAAAGTGTCTGAATATTGATCCTACCAACCATTTCAGTTAAAGACTGGATTTAAAATGCAGTGGAGCATTTTAAATCCAGCATTTTAAAATGCGGTGGTGCAGAGGGCCTACTTCTGGCAGTCATGGCTTATAGGTACTAAATGGCTAAATGCTACACTCTTTGTTATTCACTACTCATAAGCCCTACAGTCTGTGCCTCCATGGTGTCTGCAACATGGTTTGATGCCCTGCTCAATTCCTTGGTCCATGCAATCTATATTCTGAACCTCCTTACTATGCTTCCCAGGAAATGCATCATTTCTTTTGTGAGATCCAAGTTCTCCTGAAACTTGTTTATGCCGCTACCTCTCTTTATGATAAATGGGCTTTTTTCCAGTTTTTTTTTTTTTTCAGTTTCCATCATGGCTCACATGGACAGATAATCTCCTCTGTTTTGAGATTAAGATTCAAATTAGGTATGAGAAAGGTTTGGCAAACTGTTCTTCCTATATAATTTTGGTGTCACTATTCATTGGAGCAGCCTTCATCAAGTGCATTCTGCCCCAAGCCTATCATATCACTGACAAGGATGAAATAGTATCTGTCTTCTACACTATCCTCACTCAACTGCTTACCCCCCTCATCTACATTCTTTGAAACACAGAAGTGGCTGGAGACCTCTAGAGAATTGTGGGAAGGTAAACCTGCTTAAAACATTGATATCTATTGAGAATATGACATAAGAGGACTGACCTCATATGCTAAACTGTATTATTATAACACTTAGACAACCTACCACAACCTAACTACCATTTTCTGTAGACAACTCATAGACAAATTCCTTTTACTTAGTCTTGGCAAGATGAAAATGGATCAAATCACCCCTTCCTGCTGAGACTCATTTGAGCTTCTCAGAACTATTAAGCATAATTGTCAAAAGACACCCAACATTTGCAGGTGTTAGGAAACAATAGAGAGAACAAATATCTTTTGATATTAGACAAGAGGAAAAATGTACACCTTATGCAATATTGACACTATGTTTAATTTTACATTTATTTTTCCTTGAATAACATTATTATAATATTTTAAATAATATAAAAATATCCCTAGTAATAAATTGCTCATAAGTTATGTTTTGCAATTCTTAACATAGCATTTTTTCCTGAACATATTATCTGAGTGTGGCCACCAAAATACATTTTTCTTCTGTTGTCATCATTTTATTTTGAGTATATTATGCTTTTTAACTTATTGTTAGAAAAACACATATTCATATATGTATTAATAGTATTCATCTAATCAATTGAGCAATTAAGCCTAATTAAATATAATATTCTACTTAAATATTGTTTCATTCATTGTTCAGGCCTTTTGCAATTTATATATATACATATACACACACTTACATATGTATTCAGATGTATGTGTGTATACATCAATATATACACCTATATGTATCTATAGATGCATACACATATATATGCATATATGTATATATGCATATGCATTTATAAATGTATATATGAGTAGCACTCCCACTTTCTATGGAATTGTTTCCCTGGTAAATATTCAGAAGTGAAAAATGGGTCCAAGGATATCATTATTTCTTCTTGATATATATTTGACAATTAAATTTTCTTTTATGCACATTTAAGACAAAAATATATGTATGCATATAAGTATTTATGCTATATTTCAATTATGTGTATATAAAACAGTCCACAAAAAAATTTAAGTTATGCAAATTTATACTTGAAATTTAAATTAATTTTGTAATTGGAAAAGTACCTTTCTATAATTGTAATAAATATTTACTTATCTAATTGTATTCCATTGTAATTGAAACATTTTCTTACATATTCTTCTTTTGTATTCTTTTCATAATAACTTTTATCCATGTATTAATTCTGGTCCTCATATTTTCATGTTTATTTTTCTGATATATTTTCTGTATTATTAATGAGAAAATCACCAATCCATTATCTTTCTATCATATTTTATATCTCTGATCTCATGTAAATTTCATTTTTAAATTTGCTTATAAAAAGTCTCATCATTCCACATTATTTGTTTCATAAATCTAATTTTTCTTAGCATTAGTCAGTCTCTTCCTTTCAAATTACAATTTCAACCAGCTCAAAGGTAGGCAATTTCTGCATCTAAATGTTTCTATCTTCTTAGATTTGTAGCTTGTGTTTAATCAGTAAATTGTCCCTCATTTTCAAAAGGTTGATTGTTCAGATAAAACTAGCTTAGAAGACAAAAAAAAGTTATTATGGTAATGCTGTTTAGCAATAATGTCTTTCAAAATTTAAGTCAGAATATTTTTCTAATATTTACTGATCCTTATCTCTGCTTTTGTTTTAACAAACACATCCTATGGTTTAATAATTGCATTAATAACTGGCCCAGTGGAAATTTTTTGCAGCAATGCTCCTTCAATATATAACTGTGATAGGAGAAGATATTTCATAAATATGAGCTAAAATAAATTGAACTATGTATAAAAACGATGGACTGTTAAAAAAAATTATTTGCTTTATTTATACCCTTATTTCTTTAGCTTATATAATTATTTCTTACATTCACCAGATAGCCAATATTTTTTATTTTATTTATAATTCAAGTAGGGATAGCCCAAATTACAAAAACTGTATAAGATAGCCCCAATTTTTCCCACTTTACAGGATATGTGTTTTCTCTACTTAAATGTTTTGAAATGGTCTAATTGGGTAAATTTGAACATTTGACCCTTATCACTGTATCTCTGCTAACTTCCTTTCCATCATATGAATTTTGGCAAACCTGTCAATAACTGAATCCTAAATTATAGTGAAGCACATAAACATTTTATCTAAGACCAGCCAATCATATAATCTATCTGCCTATCCAAAATTACTGAGGTAGGAATGGTCGTATATTTGAATCAGAATGAACAGTCCCCTTTCCTGTCATGTTTATATTTTAATTTTTTTTTGCAAATCAGGGAGTTCTAAATTTCTCTTCCAAGGGAATGATTCAACTTATCTAAGACTTTGGCCAGTGATTCAAATTGTTTGAAAACCCATTGAACTAATATTTTATATTGGATTTGTCACATAGAAATATACATTGCTGAGAGAAATTCCTATTTCTTGCAAAAATACACTTACACCCAACCTTTGAACTATTTGAAGGAGATGAGAATACCCATGTTCCTCAAACAGTAGAGACTTCCATCCATTTGCTACACTCTTCAAAGTTCCCTTTTGTACATGTCTATTATTAGTCAGAAATAACACTAGTTTATTATAACTCTTATAATAATAGCTTCATTATTTTTTGAGGAATAATTTGTGATGTTTAACTGCTAAGTACTAACATATATATGAATCTAAGTTTGATATCAGTTATGGATTGAATTTTTCCCTTAAGATATGTTCAATTCTAAAATTCCAGTGTGATGAATGTAATTCTATATAGAACTAAGGATCTTGATGATCACATTAGTAATAATTAAGGCTAACTGGAAAGAGTTGGTAATATGATTGGCATCCATAATAATGTGAGTAAATGTGGAGATAAAAGAGAGAGAGTGATAGAGACAGAGAGAAAGAAAGAGAGAAGCCATGTATTTAGCAGAGAGTGAGTTGTGTCATGAATTGCCACTGTCAGAACCCCCAAGATGGGTTGACTTGCCAACACACTGATATGTGTTCAGAATTGTGAATTAAGCCAACAAATACATTTTTATGATATTAGGAAACCAAGATTGTGGCACTTTGTTAGGACATCCTTGGGAAACAAGACAATATCTACAACATCTTCAAAGGACGAAATTTTTTATGTATTTTATTCAACCAGCAAATTATGAGGATTTTCATTTTCCCCTTTGTTTTATTAACATTTTATAGTAGGTTAGATTAAAATATATATTTCAATTTGCATTTTATCAATGAAGATTAACTTATTTAATGCCTATTTCCATATTTTAAAAATGTCTTTGTGAACCCTGTTATTACTTATGAGTGAGGAATAATATTAATTTTTACAGTTAAGATTTTTTTAACTTTTTGCTGACATGCATAGATTGTATTTACTTTTTCTGTTACCTCACAATATAAAACATCTGGATACATTTTCATAAGAATTGTAGAAGATGGTCATATCATTTATCTTCAAATATAGAGGGTAAACAATAGAAAATGAATTTTGGGACTAGTTCTAAGAAATAGATATCATCCAAGGCAAAAAATATATATAATTTTAAAAAGTGTGACCTAGATATTCTCTGTGGATTTCATTATAAAGGAGATAATATTAAATCACAAGGAGAGATGTACTTAATTTCCAATGTTAGGTGAACACTCCAAAAAATTTAGTCCTGTTTAAGAGTGATTAGCTACAGATATTTACTATCTTAAACATGTAATAATGAATAATGACTTTCCAGAATCATTTCATGTATGAAAATATAACTGAAACATTTCTTTATTTTATGATCTCTCTCTCTCTAAAAAGCACTTAGTTCCATTTAGATTATGTATTCTTATTGTAAATTTATTTGAATATGTTTTGCCATCTTTCCTCTCTAGCATTAAGGTCGACATATATGCATTCTTTTTTTCTGAGTTTGTGAAATCTTCAATATATTTTGTTATAGGTTCTGGAAGCAATGGTTAATAAAACACAGTACTACCTTGAAGTCTTACATAACTGACAATCTAAAAATATTAAAGGAATTATTTCTTATTAAAGGTATGTGGCATTGTTTTAAAAGAACATAATCAAACAAATCCAAAATTGTTATTTTCTCAACAAAATCATCTTTTAAAACACACTTTCTAATTGTTTTTATTTGTTTCATGAAAGGCTATCAATCAAGGTACACCTTGGCTGTGTGGCATTCATTTTTAACTATATCTGTGAATTAATTACTTATATCTAATACATGTAACTATATTGTTAAGTTTAGTACTCCTCTTTAGAGAAATTTTACAGAATTTTTAAAAATAAATTTTAGAATTTTGACATTTTTCATCTGTTAAAATTTTTATCATAAAGAATTTGTCCTTTCTGTCTACTTGTTCATTTAGTAACTTCATGTTAAAAGACTGTGAGTAAAAAGAATTTGATGAAGAATCATGGAACCAGTAAAAATTCAACCTTTGGATATTTTTTAGGTATTAGGAAACAGAATACTTTTTCAGATTTCCAGTTTCTGGGTAGGCATGTAAGAATCTTGCAATTCATTATTTCTATTCCAACAAACAAGAAAAATATTGAACAATCTGACAAACAAAACTTTTCTTAGATTTATCAACGAATTGAGGTCACTGGACAAACAACTTACCTGCAACTGTTGCCTTACAAACAATTAATGTGAATCAATACTAACCTGAGGAATGTGCAGAAATAGAAGTTTTTTCCTGGAACCAGTACTAGTAGGGATATTTGAATTCTAGCTGACCTATCCATGAATGCTCATTGTGGACAACCTTGAAAACATAGTCTTCCTGATACCCAGGTTTAGTGGGGAAGAACCATGATTTCCTAAGCTTTATCTCTAAGAGCCATATCAGTTTCCCATTGTAAAGAGTGGGGAAAATCACCATTTATAATTCTATATAGAGAGGGAAAATGCAACCATTTTGAAATATGCTTAGAATGATTGGTTCTCCCTGAAAAAGGATGCCATTTAAAGAAATAGTTTTACTAATCTTCACTGACTATGGTTTTATTAGAACCTAAGTGACATGGGGGAAGTGAAATACTAAAGGGCAGCCAACTCTACCTTGTCATGAGAGGGAATGGAAATATCAAACTCAAGCCCACTCTAGATTTTGGTGTGTGAGAATGAAAATAAGCAACTGCAAGGCTCTCTACCATTCTGGTCTCACCATGGCATGGGAGTTTACAAAGTTGAGAAATATTTGTGAAGATCACCTCTCATGACACAAGTTAACTAAAAGATAGAGACCCTGTTGTAGGATTATAGAATGCTTCCCCTGCCCCAACTGCTCACAAGGACATTAATAAAGCTCCTATATAATAAAAGTGGATTACAACAGGAAGTGCTGTAAGGTGATGACCTTATTTAAGGAGTATCTAGGAAAACCCAATTAAATAGAGGAGCTAAACCCAAGGAAACTAGAGGAAATGCTAGCATCGAATTACTTATACCTACAGCAAACATTAAGCTGTCTTCTTCATAGCTAGACAAACATAAAACTTCACCCTTGTGGTAGATCAAATTATGTGCCCCCCACAGTAGGGGTATGTTCTTAATTTTTATTCATTCCTGTGGGTATGATCCCATTGTAAATAGGAATTTTCAAAATGGTATATTTAGTTGTGGGGTGACCCAATGGAATTAGACTGGGACTTAAACCTCTTGATGAAGACTTCATGAACTGAAAATCACAGGGAGGATAGACTGTTATTCAACAGAACCTGAAAGAGAAAGGGAAGGATATTATAATGAGATAAGAAAACCAAGGAGCTCAAGGTTTGCCAGTCAGTAGGAAAGCTAAACACCCTGGGAGGAAGCAAGCACAACCTCAGAAACTATGAACCATTAAATTCTTGATATATATTTTCCAGTAATTGTCATAGCATCTATGAAAGAAGTTGAGTTTATGATATTGGAAATTGGGATGCTGCTATTATAAATACATAAAAATGTGGAAGTAGCTTCCAAATTGGCGAATGGGTAAAGACTGTAAGTTTTATGAGGTGTTAAAAGAAAATTCCTAGATTGTTTTTCAGAGACTGTCAATAGAAATATGGACATTAAATATACCTCAAATGAAGATTTAGAAGGAAAGGATGAATATGTTATTTGAACCTGGAAGGAAGACATTTCTTGCTTTAAAGTTGCTGAAAACTTGGTGAAATGACATCCTAATATTTGGAATGAAAGTGGAACTATAAGCAATGAACTTGGATATTTAGCTGAAGAGATTTCTGGCTGTTTGGAAGGTAACACCAGTGTTCTCCTTGCAGCTTATAGTAAAAGGCAAGAGGAAATGTATAAGATGGCAATTAAACTATTAAGCTTTAAGAAAGCAGAATCAAAAAGTTGATTTTGAAAATTATTTGACTATCCAGATAGTTTGCTCTAAGATTAATGCCATCAGGGACTCTATCAGAGACCATCCTGAGATTAGAGGAAGTGGCTCCTGGGGCATTAACTGAAAAACCCTTTGTTAAAGAAAGTGTGGTTGAACATGGATCCAGCCAGTTATTTTAGTGGGACTCATAATTTAAACTGCAGTCCTCCAAGAAGTATCTGTGGAAGGTCCTATTATCTGATATTTTGGACCCATTTGAACTGCATGCAAAGTTGACAAGTTTTCTTGCAAAATTAGTATTGAGAAACACTGCCAACATGGTCTGAAAGGGACAAAGAAAGGACAAATTGAAGACAGAAGGACTTGAAGAAGACAACAGAGGGACAGAGGCCTTGATCAAACGATCTCCCTGGGCCACAAGAACACACCCATCCTAGTGTGAGGAAATGGCAGGTCCACCTTTGTGCTTGAAGGTGACAGGTGGTCTACCGTGACACTTGGATAGGGTGGGTCTTTAACCCCAATGTTCAGGTAGTATACTTTCACCCCAGTGCTCCAATATGATGAGTCTATACCCTTGCATTCAGGCAGAGTGTAGCCATCATTCTGATGGGCCTGCTCTCTGGTGATCTGGGAGGGTTGGGCCAAAGGTGAAAGCTTAGAAAACAAAGTTTGGAAAACAAAGCATTGTTCTGCAGTTGACTTTCAGACTTTGCAATCTAATGGAGTTGTCCTGCTGTGTTTCTGACTTTCTTGTGATGTGATCCCTGCCTTCCATCCAATTTCTTCCTGTTGATGTGAGAATATCTGTCCTATGCCTGTACCACCACTATATTTTGGAAGAAAATAACTTATATACTAGGTTTTACAGATCCATCATGCAGAAAAAAAAAATTGGCCCAATGTGGAGCACATTTTTAACTGATTTCAACGAGACTTTGGATACAGAGTTTTTCCTTAAATGACTGAAGACTACTGAGATGTTGCTATTGAATGAATGTATTTTGCAAATGGGAAAAACATATCTTTTTTGGGTCCAGATAGTGATCTGTGGTAGGTTGAATTAAGTAGCCTAGAAAATAAACAAAACAAGTGAAAACAAAACAGAAATTCACATGTTCTTAAAGTAAATTTGTTCCTCTGGTTTTTTATAAAGGACCTTTGAAAATGTTACATTTATTAAGATGTGGCCCAATTGGATGATCTTGTATACTAATCCAATCAGCAGCAGCTTCATGAAGAGAAAGCCTCATAAGTAAGAGATGCTGGAAGTCAATGGGACCTGGAAGAGAAAAGAGTGGATATAGCCTTTTGATGAGAAAGCCAAGAAACCCAGAGATTGATGGCCAGCAAAAATTCTGACTATGGGAGGAAGCAAGACTTACAATCTCTGAATCTGAGACAATGAATCCTGTTGTTATGCCAACCCACTCTGGTATTTATCATAGTAGCCATGTAACTAATAAGCACTAGAGGCCTACTTGCCACTGAGTCCCCTAAACAATATATGTCTGGCTTTCGGTAACAAAAAACAAATTATATTTAAAAAGGTGAAAAACAGAGTATAAAGATACACAGTGAGAGCAGAAACAAAATCAATACAGCATATATGTAAGAATGATGAGATCAGGAATTTTAAATAGCTATAATTAATA
>JAQZBX010045895.1:0-20903 GCA_029593785.1 Cabassous unicinctus | reverse complement strand
TTTATCTCTTTAACTATATTGTCTTTCAACTAATTAATTTGATTTTGGAAATTTGTGCTCATCTTGCTGATTAGTTCTCTCAAATTCTGCATCTCTTCTGGGACTTTGATGTATTCCTTTTCTTGGGCCATGTCTTCTATTTTCTTAGTATGGCTCATAATTTTTTGCTGGTGTTTAGTCATCTGGTTAGGATGTAGTTTACTCAGATGCTCAATCTCTTTCTCTTTTATAGGGATTTAGTAGCAGGAGGCTGTGAGTTACCACAGCTCTTTGATTTTTGGCTCAACTTGGATTGTTAGGATTGTCCTGCTGGTTGCTCAGAACTGGGCACTGGACCCAGTAATTGGTTGTAGAGTTGCTTCCTAGGGCCTTGGGCAGAGAGGCTATAGAGCCCAGGAAAAGGCTCTCCTATTTATTTTTAATTTTCTTGTGTGCACTTCCTTGTTCTGCCAGGAGATGGCACTCTTTGGCAGCTCTCAATTCAATGCCTGGTCAGAGTGTATTTGTTGCAGTACAGACCAGATCAATGTGATGGAGCTTCCTGTCTGGAGGCTAAGAGTCTTGTAATTCAAACTTCTAAGATAGTTCTCCAGTCTTCTCTGTCAGCCCCCTCCCTTTTCCCGCTAGGAAATATTTCCACTCCCATCTGAGTCCTCAACAATCAGTCCCTGTTAGTAGAGGAGGAGATTGGGAGGTTTGTGTATCTTTAGCCCCTTGCAGGCTCCAAGGCAAACAATGGCGCAGTACCACCCAGCCTGGAAGGGCTCTTGGGTCACAGCAGACCAAACCTGTGAGTCAAAAGCCAAGTCAGCCCCAGGTTCTCTCTCCCCTCTCCTGTGGAGTCCTCAACAATTAGTCCAGGGTAGAAAAGAGGGAGATTGGAAGGGTCAGATTTCTCCAGTCCTTTGCCAGCTCCCAGGGCAAACCACCGTGTGGTCCCACCTGGCCTGGAAGGGCCCGTGGGGCACTGCAGCCCAAATTTGTGGGTCAGAACCTGAGTCAGCCTTAGGCTGTGTCCCTCTCTCTCCCCTTTCCTGGGGTGGTAGATCCCTGGAGCCCCCTTTGTAGTCACAGGCCCAGAGGCCCGAGAATTCTAAAGAGTGGGGGGGAGGGTGCCGGCAGCAGCAGCCGCTGCTGGTTCCAACTCACAGTTCTGTCGTCATGATTTCCCACTTTTGTCCCTCTCTCCTCTGGGTGGTGTGTAGCCTGCTGTCCTAAACCCTAGAAGATCTTTTTGGGGGCTGTTTCAGCCTGTCCTCTAGCTATTTTTCTGGAGAAGAGATTCCCTTGTCTTACTAGTCCGCCATCTTCCCAGAAGTCCCTATAAGCTTTTCTTGTTTTTGCTTTTTTCCTTGTTCAGCAAACAGGATTTATCTTTATTTATTCATTTAATAAATATTTATTTAGCCCTGCTCTGGCTCAGATGCTGTTCTTGGTGGGGCATCCACAGTAAATAACAGAGATAAAGTGCCTGCTGCTAAGGAGCTTACATTCTAGTGAGGGAGACATATAATAAACAAGTAAATAATTAATGAAAATAATTTCAGAGTGATAAATGAACAATGAAAAGAGACAGAAATTGATTTCAGGGAGGTGGGATGGGCATGGTTATTTTAGATAGGGTAGTCAGGAAAGGTGTCCCTGAGGAGGTGGCGTATGAACAGAGATCAGAAAAGGCAGAGTGAGGCATGCAAAGAAGTGAGAGAAGACCATTCCAGAGGAAATGTACAGTATGTTTAAAGGTCTAAGACAAGAACAATCTTGGTGGTTTGAAGAAAAAGAAGTTGGCCAGGGTGACCGGCATTAGTAAGCAAAGCAGAAACTAGTATAAGATGAGGTAAGAGAGAAAACTTCCATTTGCTCCTAAGTTTAATGAGAAGCCAGTGAATGTTTTTGAGTAGGAGAGTGACATCCTTTGATTAATTTTTTTCTAAAAGATACATAACATGAAATTCCCCATTTTAACCATTTTTAAATGTATAATTCTATAGCATTTAGTGTATTCTCAATGTTGTACAACTGTTACAACTATCTAGTTCCATACCTATT
Source organism: Cabassous unicinctus (assembly GCA_029593785.1). NCBI lineage: Eukaryota > Metazoa > Chordata > Mammalia > Cingulata > Chlamyphoridae > Cabassous > Cabassous unicinctus. The sequence goes on along the minus strand of JAQZBX010045895.1, from coordinate 18,854 downwards.
AAACAGTCGTTCTTCATTCCCCCCAACCCTCCCAGCCCCTGGCAACCTCTAATCTGCTTTCAGTCTCCATAGATTTGACTATGCTAATAGTTTATATAAATGGAATCATACAATATGTGGTCTTTATGTCAAGCTTTTTTTTTTTTTTCACTTAGCATAATTTTCCCAAGGTTCATCCATGTTGTAGCATGGATGTATCAGTATTTCATTCCCTTTTATGGTTGAATAATATTCCATTGTGTGGATATACAATGTTTTGTTTATCCGTTCATCAGTTGGTAAGTATTTGGATTGTTTCCACCTTTTAGCTCTTGTAAATAGTGGTGCTCTGAACTTGCATGTTTTTGCTTGAATAACTGTTTTCATTACTTCTTGAGTCAGTTTTGAACCCACTCTTATTTCTGAATTTAGTAATTTGAATCTCCTTTCTTTTTTTCTTAGTCTAGTTAAAGGTTTGTCATATTAGTTAACCTTACCAAAGAACCAGGTTTTGGTTTTGTTGATTCTCTCTTTTTTCCTATTCTCTATTTCATTTGTCTCCACTCTAATCCTTTTTTCTTTCTGCTGCTAGCTTTGGATTTAGTTTTTCCTTTTTTTTCTAGTTGCTTAAGGTATAAAGTTAGTTTATTATTGTACTTTTCAACTCCAGAATTTCTCTCATTATTGGTGTTTTCTATTTGGATAAGACATTTTCCTGGTTTCCTCTAGATCTTTGCTCATGATTTTCTTTAATTCTTTGAGCATATTTAAGACGATTGATTTAAAATCTTGTCTACTAAGTCCAATTTCTGGGCTTCCTTAGGAACAGTTTAAATTCATTTCTTTTTTTCCTGTGAATGAGCCATACTTTCTTATTTCTTTGCATGCTAGTAATTTTTGTTGGGAACTGGGAATTTTGAATATTATAATGTGGTAATGGTGGGAATCATATTCTCTCCTCTCCCAAAAAGTTGTTGTTGCTGCTTGTGGGTTGTAGTTGTTTGTTTTAGTGACTTTTCTGAACTATTTTTTTAAATGACTGTTCTTTGTCTTTTGTAGTCACTGAAGTCTCTGTTCCATTTACTTAGTGGTCAGCTAGAGATTTGACAGAGATTTCCTAAACCCAATCTTTAAACTACAATCAAAATTTTAAAAATTCTCCTGGTCTTGCAGATTGGCTCTGTATTGGGACATTCCTTTAATAGTTAGCCAGATCATTTATAATTCTGCTTAGTCTTCACTTCCTGCTTGCAGAGAGCCTAAAGTTCATTGGGGTATGGAAGCTTAGAGTCTTCTCAAGTCTTTCTGAGCATGCATCCAACCCCAAGCATATATGCGGCCTTCTAGACTCCCTGGTGTATACCAGAGCTTTTCATAGCCCTTCTGCCCTCATGTACTTCCTTCTCCAGACTCTTCCTTCCCAGGAGCTTTGGTCTGTCTACTGCTTGCTCTATCTGTTATTGCTTGCCCCAGGTAGCTGTGGCTTGTACGTTTACCTTTAAATGCTTTGGACAAATGCCTCCCAGGAGGCCACTTTGGCCCTGAGTAATCTCCAAGGTCAGTGAAACAAAGACAAGCCCCTGAGTTGATCCTTCAGGGAGCCACTAGACACACAACCAAAACACACAACCACATTTTTTTTATAACAAGGTCCACATTGCTTTCTTTGGCACAAGCAAGCTGCACCAGAAATGCAGACCACCATCTTCACAGCTGCCACCAAGCTGGGGAGTGAAGGATGGTATGCAGGTAAGTTAAAATGCCACATCAAGCATTTCCCTAGTCATTTTAAGTTTTTTAAATTAGATACCAGTGTTCTAAAATTATTGCTGGCAAAATTGTTGCTTAAGTAGAACAACAGAGTTTGGAATTCCCTTTTCTGGTGGCATCCCTCCTCCAATTCCTGATAATTTTTTTAAAAGATCATTCTGACTACTATATGGGATAAAAGTGTCACTTAAACATAATCTCCAATGCCCAACAAGCACCTTAACAGTTGCCAACATAATGATGCATGGTATAAAGTCACTAGTCAGGAAACACTATTGAATGAGTGAGTGAATGAATGAGGGAATGAATATTGAATAATAGAGAGGAACATGAATTGAAGCAAAGAGACCAGAGTTTAAGAAAAAATATACATAGATCTGACTGAGACTTAATTAAAAGTGATAGACAACATTTACAATTTGCTGATGCCACCAGACAGGAGAAAATCATTAATTGTTGGTGAACATCAGGGGAATTTCAGGACTCTAGAGCATGGTTCTCAACCAGGGATGATTTTACCCCCAAGGAACTTTTGGCAATGTCTGAGGACATTGTTGGCTGTCACAACTGGAGGGGGGCACTACTGGTAGCTTGTGAGTAGAGGCCAGGGTTGCTGCTAAACAGCTGAGAGTCTACAAAGAACAAGAAAATCTCTTGACTGAAATAATGAAAATGTGTCTTAAATCTCTTTGCCAGGGTCAAGTTGATAAACAGCAAAGTCCTTTAAAAATTCATTTAAAGTTTGATATTTAGTTTGGTGTTTAAATATAGCTTTGTTCTGATGTTTTGGGAAATTTTAACTACTGAAATAAAATAGCAAAGTCACAATCTGAAGTTCTAGTTCAAGAAAGATAACAGAAATAGCTAGAAAACAATTTAGTTTAACCCTTGTCCTTATCCCTACTCTTACTAACCTGTAGAATACATGTAGAATGAGAGTAAACAGAGGAAATGATTATTTCAACAAACAAATTAAATATACTGTTCTAAGTAATCCCAAATGAAAGCGTGTGAAAACTTGCTCTCAACTGGAGTGAAATTGAAGTGAATCAGATGTAAGAGTTAAATGGTACAACTATAAATACTAAGTATTAATAGGAAGAGTGAAGAAATGAAGGGAAAATATTTAGTAAATGCAAAGCATGTTAATATTTGGGGTACTTTCTGAGTCATATTTACTATTTATATCTCATCTAGTTCAAGATTTATTTTTGTTTACAAAAGTTTACCATTCTGAGCTTTGTCAAAGGACCATTAAGTCATTACTTTATAAAGTTAATCATGTTGAATGGAATAGACAGTTAATATTTTAGACTTCCTTCAGATGGGTAAGGAAAGGTTAGCATCTGAAAATAATTACCCAGGGAATACTTGAAGAACTATGAGGGCAGCCAGATAAAAGGTAGTATCCCAAGCATCCCCTTGCCTGTTAGAATTACACTCTTGGATAGTGGCCAGGTAAATGAAACTCGACTCTTGAAAGACTGAAGTGAAGAGAGGCAAAGGAAAGGATTTTGAAAAACTGCCCAAGAACATGACCTCTGATGTCAAAGTAATGTTCTAGGTGGCATGTGCCCTACAGTGTTAATAGATTCTTCACTGCTTCTTATGTCTCCTGATTTTGTTTGCCAGAATTGCCTTTGGCCTATGCACCCTTTTTTGGTGTCTTAAGCCTTAGCTGATCTTGACTCGGTTGAAGTGTACCTTTATCTAATACAAAGAAAAACTTTCTTAGGTTTAAGCTGATACTTAAATGTAGTACTCTTTCTTCTGAGAGGATAAGACAGCTACAGGTTATTGAATATCTGCTGTGTGCTAAACACTGTACTGATGAACTTTAAATACATTAACTACAACCCAATAAATAAGTTGGTCTTGTGTATTTCCATTTTCAGAAATGAAAGTTGAGATTCAGAGAGGATTAGAATATTTGGAGTCAAATAGAATTCAAATTCATATCTGTATGACTTCATTGGCCATTTATTCTTTCAATGTAGAGTTATTGATATCCTGCTATACTATATATTACTTATTCATAAATGAATCTTATGCTTTAATATTATATTTATCATAGAAGAAATAGAACAAGCAATATAGTAGATTTAATCTCAATCATATCCATAATGTAAATGGTCTTAACACTCATTTAAAGGCAGAGATTTCAGATTGGATGCAAAAAGAAAAGCCAGGTTAACTACAAGCTCTATAAGAACACCACATTAAATATACAACCTTGATACACTGAAGGTAAAAAGAAGGAAAAAGAAAGCTTGACTAGCTATATAAATATGAGACAAAATAGATTTCAAAACGAGGGCTATTACCAGGGATACAGAGGGACATTTCATGAAGATAAGGGAGTTAATTCATTAAGAGGATGTCGCAATCCTAAATATTTATGCCACTAATAATAGAATTTCAAATATATGAAGAAAAGAAAGATTGATAGAATTTAAAGGAAAAAATATGTAAGCCCACAATTATAGTTAGATATTTTAGCACTCCTCTCTCAGTAATAGATTGATCAAGGAGTCAGAAGATCATTTGCTGGAGATGTAAATTATTACAGAAATTTGGAGGGCAATCACAATATTAAAATGTAAATGTGCTTACTCTTTGACTCATCAAATTCATTCATGTCCTAGAGAAATAGCCTGTGCCAGACAGGTATGTACAAGGTTTGCTTGTTTTGCAGCATTTTTTATGAGTCCAAAATTGGTAACAATCTAAATGCTTACCAGTAGAGAAATAATTATATATCATATCCATTTTATGGAATATTTTATTCAGCTTTTAAAAGAATGAGATGCTCTAATGGAATGGAATGGAATGATCTCCTTTGTCACTTGGAAAAAAAAACCTATCTCAGAACTAGATAGATTGGTGGGTAGATAGATAAATAGAATTATCTCATTTATGTAAAAATAAAACATGTGTATGAATTTTAAAAATACATATTTATCAACCTTGATTATATTTATAAATGCTCAAGTTTTCATCATTAACAAACATGGACTGAACATTTCACTCGTAATAATAATAGGGTGGATTGGGGGAAAAATACACCAAATGTAAGATAAGGACTGTAGTTAGTAGTCACAATATTCTTTCATAATTTATAACAAATGTCTCACAATAATGCAAGATTTGGTGGTGGGTTGCTGTATTGGATCCCTGTATGATGCTATGCATGTTTGCTTTGTAAGTTCACAACTTTTACTGTATACTTATTGTTTATATATGTTCATGTATAAATGATATAGTAACAATAATAATAATAGGCTGGGTTGGGGGAAAAATATACCCAATGTAAGATACTTTGGTTAGTAGTACTATTTTGAGGATCCTCTTTAATGAGTTAAAAATGTTTCACAACAATGCAAGGTATTGGTGATAGGGTGAGGTATGAGAGCCCTGTATGGTATGTATATTTGTTTTGTAAGTTCACAACTATTACTATACAATTATTGTTTATGCATGTTTATGTATGAGTGATATACTTCAATAAATTTTAAAAAAAAAATTTTTTTTTAATTTTTTAAAAAGAGGAGGAAGGATAATTGATGGGGCAGGATTCTGAGTAGAGGTTAGCAAAGTTTATATAATGGATCAGATGGTAAATATTTTAGGTTTTGCAAGCCACCAACAGTCTGTGTCGCATATTCTTTTTCTTAAATTATTCTTTAAAAATGTAAAAGCTATTCTTAGCTCATAGGCTGTAACAAGCCATGGACCTGATGGGACTTTGCCAGCTACTGTGAAAGAAAGTCAAGGAAATGGAATCCTAGAGCCCAGGTGAAGATGTTAGCTCTGAAAAAGAAAAGGAATATGTCTTCCTATGAGACTAATGAGAAAATGAGAAAACAGAAGAAAGATGTGAAGAACATTAGAAGCAAAGAACAGACAAAGGAGAGAGTTAATGTCAGTGGCATCAGCCTTCCAGTGAAGAGGGAAGTGAGGTCTGCAACTGGAAGAATAGAATGGTTTTGAAAGAACAGAGTGGCCAATAAAATAGAGATGTGTAATAAAATTGTTAAGTAACACAGGATTCAGCCAAAGTTGGATAGCATGACTCTATGGTGTGTACGAGATGAGAACGGGAAAATGGGAACTAGTAAATCTTGAGAATTACAGCTTGTGAAGCTAAAGAGTGATGCACAAAATTCTAAAGGTAGTTGGTTGGCTTGGCATACTACTTCAGAATCATATTAGATTTTCTTCATATATTGTTTTAATAAAATTACTTATAGAAACAACAAAGAAATATGAGCTAATTCATGAATAATAATAATATCAACAATTAACATCTATTAAGGGCCTACTATGTGTTAAGCTATACCCATTATCTCGTTTAATCACATTATGTAGGTTCTATCATTATCTCTGGTTTACAAATAAGGAAATTTAAGCTTAGAGAAGTTAAGAAACTTACCCAAAGTTCTTAAGTGACAGAGCCAGAGGAACCCATCCAAGCTTCTCTGACACCAGTCCATGCTGTTAACTTCTCTCAATAGGGTGCTGATTAATGAATTGATATCGAAATGGAAAGAGGCCTCTAGTAACAAGTGCTGCCCTCATCCCTGTCTTGTTCAGCACTTTTATAATCTGTTAGATGAGGGCATGGATAGTGTACCTGTCAAATTTTCCAGTGATGTGAAAGGATAGGGAACACTTTAGTTAACAGAATGAGAATACAGGATTTTCTCAAGTTCAATGGTTTACCCAAGATGAAATGCGATAGAGATAAGAATATAACCCTTTACTTGGGTCCAGAAACAACTGCACAAGTGCAGTGTGTCTCAGCAGTGGGAGTCTAGGGAGAAAAAATGCTTGAAGGTTTTAGTCACCTCACTTTAAGTACTGTGATAAACTGAAGCTTGTCCGGAGGAAAATAGAATTGGGCAGCTATTCAAAACCACTTCATCTGAAGGACAATTAAAGGGACTCATAAAGTCTTAGAGCAGAATGACCTGGTGGTGATAGGGAAAGGGGAGTGGTAATAGGAATGATCATTGTCTTCAAGTATTCCTGAAAGTTTTCAATTAGGAGATAAATTAGACTCGTTCTATGTGACCTTTGTGGTCAGAACTAAGAATAGTAAGTGGGGATTACAGAGAGCCAGAGTTTGACTCAGTATGAGAAATAACTTGCCCCAAAATAGACTGTTCAAAATCACAACGGGCTGAATTGAGAATTGATGTTTTCCCTATTGCTGGAAGTGTTTTAAGTTGAGACGGAACAATATTTATTAGAACTTGCTCTAAATGCTCTAAAGACTCTACTAGCACTAAGAGTTTTTTGCCTCTGAACATGTCATATGAATAAAGCATTTCTATACTGTTTTTCAAAGAGCAAACTTCTTGAGTTTCTTTTGTATTGTATTTGCAACCTGATTTAGTACAGTGTTAGATATACAGTGATATATATTATCAACTTGTTTTGAAGCTAAACTGTACAAATTCTAATTTTTCACTTGGAGGGTGACAAGATGTTTATCATACCCAGTTACGCTTTTAATATTTCTTTGAAAAGAATGTACATTTTATTTGTGTACAATTCTTGCCAAAGATTATACTGAAATTGTACCATAGTCCTGTCAATATTTTCCCTGAGCCATGTCCCATGATATAATTTTCAGTAAGTTTACAAAGGATTGTGGGTATACAAGAAGTGCCCTGAAAAAGCTCACTTGTCTTTTTATAGGTTGAATTCTAATATATAGGAAGGATATAACCTATTGACTTTCTGAGATCATCATACTATTCTTTTAGGTAGTTGAAAATCTTAGTTCTGTCATCTGCCTTGTTACGTTTTTGGCCTGTTTTTTTTTTTTTGTAAAAATATATTCAGAGTTTTTAATTTTTCAAAATTGTCAATAGTTAATTGGATATATGTTGAAAAGCTCTGATTTACTCTTCTAAAGGTATTCAAAAAAGCACATCTTATTGGTGACCATAAGTCTTTCTGACATTCATGAAGAAAGACCAAGCAAAAAATAGGACACCTTTTTATTTCCAGCTTTAATCTTCTCAAGTTTACTTAATAATTCAGTGGTTGTATTACTTATTGAAAAGAATTACTTTTTTTTTTTTTAGGTGTGATCCCTTTTCATGGATTTTCAATGTATGGTAAGTTGGCCTTAAAAGAGGCATTATTATTATTACACTTTAGAATATTAAATACAAAGATCACACTTTCTATCACATCACCCACACACTTAACAAGTTACTGTGAACATTTTTAAATATTGAGCTAGTATTTGTTTATGTGTCCAATTTTTAAAAAGTAAAGAGTCATCACAATGCTTATATGATGATTGCTTGGCAAATTAGAATTAGAACATTCTATGAAAATGGTTCCCTTGCTTACCATTTTCTTATCTAGTGGAAACTCAATACACATTGATATTTAGTTTTAATGGATGTAAAAGGAGGTTACTTAAGTTGCTGAACTAATTTTCATTAAGAGTCATTAGAAAAAAAAAGTTCAGAAAAAATTAGAGAGGAGGGACACATTGAGTTGGAGCTCATGATTTCTCCAGGCTACTGGTCTCACAGCAATAATTACATTAAACCTTTCATTCAACCTGAAGTACATGTGAAGAACGCATGTGCAGGCTTGAGTGCCCTCGGTGCCTTTCTGGCCTCACACGTCACTGAATGAGGAATGCCATGCGCTTAACGAAGATTAGCAAGAACAGCAAAGCCCTCCTATACCATAATTTCTTTTTTATTTATTTATTTATTTTATTAAGCAGTTGTAGACTTTCAGAAAAATCATGTGGGAAGTACACATTTCTCATGTACTCCCTCCTTCCCACACATGTAGTTTTCCCAATTATTTAAAATTTTGGGGAAGCGGGTGTGGCTCAATGGATGGAGCTCCCATTTACCATATGGGAGGCCCCGGGTTTGCTTCCCGGGGCCTCCTTGTGAGGGCAGGCCGGCCGGCCCGTGCGCGCGGTGGGCTGATGCGGCGGGACCTCACAGCAGGAAGTGGGTGTGGCTCAATCGATGGAGCCCCCGTTTGCCATGCGGGAGGCCCCGGGTTCGCTTACCGGGGCCTCCTTGTGAGAGCAGGCCGGCCCGCGCGGCGCGGCTGATGCAGCAGGACCTCACAGCAAGGGGGAGATGGGTGGGCGCGGAGGAGACACGCAGCGAATTGACGCAGTAGGACACGGGCAGCAAGGGAGGGATAAATAAATAAAATAAAATAAAATCTTTAAAAAAAAAAAATTTTTGCATTAGCCTACACCTTAGTTTTTAAATGCCACTTAATTTTTAAATTTTCATGCATTACATATAAACTTAAAGATTATTGTCTCCTTTGTTTCTATCCTTTAAAATAAACAAATACTTCAATATTTTGCCTTTGTAACAAAAATCAGCAATCAAGTAACACTTTTCTTAGTAAGAAAACCTCTGTTTTCAACATTAATCATGGTGAATGACATAAAACTTTTTAAACTAGCTTACAATAAAAGTATTCAAAATACTTGGGAACTTTTATTATTCTACCCCGATGGTCTTTTGGTCATTGGTTTGAATCATAGAATACTATATTATCTTGAGATGCCAAAATTTAATAACATAATATGTAATATTATAAAAAATGGGAGGAATTTAAATATAGAAAACCTAAAAATATTCTAAATAAAAATTTTCACCTCAAATAATAAAAATGGTAACCCTTTATCCTTCTATTTCAAGAATTTCAACTGTGAGGATTGTTTCAGTAGTTTTTAAAAAGTGTCCTTGGGTGATTTGAAGGATGTCATGAAAGTTTAATTCTTCTTGTAATTGTCAGTGTACAAAATGCATCACTGACTCAGCTTCTATCTATTTATGTTTATGGTTATTTAAATAGGCTACAGAAATAAATGATGAAAAATTTTTGCTATAGAGTTTATTTATACTATTTTAGAGAAATATTTTAAGCATCCACAAATGTTTTAACAGAAACCACTTATTTAGAATATCAGTATACCAGAATCACAAATCATCCCTAAGGATCTACAGTTAGTACTTTGCTATGTTAGTTACTGTGTTTCTTTAAAATAATACTATATTTATAAATAAATACTATGTTTGTATTATATAAAATACTTTTAAAAATTGATTCAGAACTTTTCTCTAATTTAAATTGGCTTTCCCCTCTCCCATAATTGCAGATTATTGAAGTTTTATTGTAGGTGTAGTATATTATGAGTTCAGAAATAAATTCCTACAGTACAGTATTTTATTGATTAAAAAGATTAACTAAATTAATTTTTATGAAAAAATGAATTTTTATCCCTATTTGAATAGGGAAGATGCTTAAAATAGAAAATTAAGTCGTATAGAAGACTTTTTAGATATTATATATAATAAATTAAGACTTTCTCATTTGAAAGATATGTAAAAGCATTCATCATAAACAATTGTCTTATCTTGAATAATAGCTGATTTTGTCTTATATATGTTTGTGGAAAAGTGCTTATCTTAAAATTCTCTTCATTCCTTTACTGGAAATGATCGCTGATGATTATTGAACCCTTAAAATAGTCACATTCACATTATAGGTTTTTACATATCAATAACTTAAAAAATTAGAGGGGAAATATGCATCATTTTTAAAAAGGAAATAAATTCTAAACTCTCACTTTGAATTTATAATAATACCAAGTATTTGTGCCACATCTGTATTGCATTTTCTTTGGTTGTTATTGCAATTAGAACATGAATTCTTCGTTTTAAACATATGAAATACACTAACTTAGGATGTTTTAGCAAGCAGTAATTTTGATAATAAAATACAATTTTTAAATTTTTTGAAATGGAGAGGCATACCTGTCAATTTTTAAACATTTATAGATAGATAGGTCAGTAGGTAGGTAGATAAATAGATACAGGGAAAATGTGTATATATATATATATATATACACATTTGCATATATATGTGTATATATATATACACATAGTTATTTTTAATATGTATTTAAATATTTACACCCCCCCAAACAAAAGAAAAACTGATTTTTATCTCTTGTTCCCTTCAGAAAAAGTAAAATTTCTTACTTGCAATACTAGTTTTTTGTGATTTATCCTTCATTGATCACTGTGCACAACCTCTTATCCCAGATAATTAGAACTTTTGTGTTTTTAAGCATTTTGAATTTTTTTTTTTACCATTTTTCCTTTTACTTCTTCAAAAAGAAGAAGACTTAAGTAGGCCAAGTGATGTCCCTGCATACTCAGTACCTATTGCCCTCAGGGCATTACCCACAGATCATATTAAACTTCTTAACTGTCCAGTTTATATCATAGTTGAAATTACCTTGTCATTTTTTTTCCCCATTTTTTTCTTATATTTCAACAATATCTTTTTTTATTTGTAAAATTATATATAAATATATATGCATATATGTGCATTTGCCTTGTCATTTTTAAATTAAAATTAGTATTTAGATAATACAGTTTTATGTAAATGTGATTGTGCTGCCTAAAATTCTTGAGGCTTAAAAAGATGGAAACCCTGACCGTGTTTGTTGGTGCAGAGTAATAATATTGTCGGGTCAGCATCTGACATTAGGACTTTGTAGCATTTGCTGTAGGATGTCTGATTGAGTGGACTGCTCTGGGCTTAATTTCCAAGAACTGAGTGCAAAAGAAAACTTAATTCAACATTTATTAGGGAAATAAAGTTTTTACCTAAGGATGGTTTTATTTTAAGTCTATGAAAACTGTCTTGATACATATAGACCAATATAGGCCAAAGAGTTTAGAGCTATTACTCAAAACTTTTATTTTCAAATTGAAGATAATGATTCTAAAAGCTAATCATAATTCATCTTATATTTTACTTACCTGACTTCCAAAATTTTAAATTTTGAAAAGTGGCCTGAATCCTTTGTGAAACAAAGGAAAAATGAGTTGCCTGATTGTCACTTTCTTACTATTTCAATAGAAAAGAGAGATCATTTTGTGTAGTTTTTTTAAAGTTACTTTGAATTTTAAATATCCCTACATAATTCCATTGTGTCATTCTGCTACTGTTAATTGGGGATTATAATAGTTTATAGTTTACTCCTTTATAATAAGTAAGTTATAAACAATCTTATTCATTAGTGGAAGGAGAGGTAAAGTGGCCAGAATTAGCATCTTTTCTTTTGAAGGAACTGGTAGATTTAATTGTACTTCAAAACCTGAAGTTTGAATTTTAAATTATATAGTCTCAGTTTAATGAAATAAATAGTGCTTATGATTAGAGCAATGTATGAAGAGTAAGAAGGACTTTTCTAAGCAAGACAAAAACCAAAAATCTGTAAAATAAAATGTTGATAAATTTAATCACATAAATTAAAGTTCCTGCACAGAAAAATTAATTGAATAAATTAAGTTCAAAGACCAACAACAAATTGGGAAATTATTTGCATCACATACAATGAAGGGCAAAATACCTCTAATATATAAATGAAATCAAACTACTGGACAATCAATCTAATTTTTTTTAAAAGTAGTCATAGAGCCCATATTAAAAAGAAATAGATGGCTTATCAATATATAAAAGGATATACCATCTCATTCATAAGTAAAAGGATGTAAACTAATGTGTTACAAAGACACTGTTTTTCGTCTATCACTTAGGAAAAGATCAGAGTTTGATAGTCTACAGTATTGGCCAAAATGTGAGGAAACAGGTACTTGTACAGTTCTATTGACTGTACAAATTAAGTGAGCCTTAAGGAAAATTTGACAAGATCAAAATTTTAAGTGTATAAACCTTTTGTTTGACTCAGCAATTCCACTTTAAGGAATTTATCCTGCCCAAAAGTGTATGTGTAAAGTTGTTAATTATAACTCTTTTTTCCCTAATAGCATAGTATTAGAAACAAATATTCATCAATGTGGTGCTGGTTAAGTCAGTTAAGCACATACAAGAACTGATATTCAGCTTTAAAATAATGAGGTAGATCTGTATAAATTGACATGGAACAATCCTCTAGATAAGAAAAATGCAAGGTATCGAATAGTGCATATGCTCCAATTTGTGTGTGTGTGTTTTAAAGATATGTACCTGTAGATATTTTTGTATTCCCATGGAAAATTTCTAGAAGATATATAAGAAATCACTAAAAAGGGTTGCCTATGGGAGAGGAAACTGGGGATCTGCAGTAGAAGGTAGACATGTTTATTTTTCATTGTGTATCTTTTACTGTTTGAGCTTTTTTATGTGCCTATGTTCCCTTTTCAAAGTGAAAAAATATTTATATGATTTTAAACTTGTCTATGAGTGACTATTACCATAAAATATTGATTTATTCTTTCATATTTTGCAAACTTACTCATTTTTAAAAATTTAGTAGTTCTGCAATATTATCAATTAATTTTTTTATCCTTTCAGTTGCACCACTTTGCTTTCTATACCATGAACCTTCCAAACTGTATCAGATATTCCGTGAGATGTATGTGCGTTTTTTCTTCAGACTCCATTCCATCTCTTCTCATCCTTCTGTAAGTTCATAAAAATTTGAATCAAATCAGACTCTAATCTGTTCTTTTATTTTCTGGACAAAAATTTTCAGCAACAGCAGATTTTCTTTAATCTCATTCAACTGAGAATTTTCCTTTCAAGAAAAAGTCTCCTGCTCAATTAAATTATAAAGCAACAAACTTTAATTTTAATTTGTGATGTCAAACAACACATTTATTTAGAATAAATGAAAGAGAAGGAGAAATTCGTGTTTATTTATTTTGGGTAATAGAGAAGAAGAAGTCACTTATCAATTACATTTCAATTGTCGTTTATATAATAGAAATGTCAGTATTATTTTCCTTGCCATAGATGCCCACTTCTTTAAACCCTGATTTCCTCATCTGTGAAATGAAGTTATTAGCATTTCTTCTGTAGTGCTGTAGGGAAGTCATCAAAGCACCCAGAGTGGTACTTGGCTCATAGAAGGTGTTCAGTAAACAAATGGTTGCTGCTGTTGTTGTATCATTGTTATGATCACCATCATTAACTCTTTGTTAATGAAAATCAAACATTTATTTATCACTTGTTTTCCAATTTCATATTTGGCTGGTTATCAGTTATTACTAGATATATTTATTGTATTTATTCAGTGGAAAGCTCCTTTGACCTCAGTAAAAGAGTCAAGGAAAAGTATATTGGGAGTAGAACATATTTACCTGTTTCATTTTGGCTACCTTTATCATATCTTTACTTTTTTCTTCCCATGAGCTGAGTAAAAGTCAAGTTTATTTGATTTCAGTTATACTTTTTTCCCCTTTGTGCCTGCTTTGGTCCAGTTGGGGGTAACTGACTACTCTCCAGAAAAAACTTTAAATTGGAATGTTTGTCAGGGCTACTAAATTTCCCCAAAGTATTACTGCTACTAAATTAAATAGCTATTCTTTATCCCCCCATTTTACTCCTCTGTATTCGTATTCTACCTTTTTCCACCACCAATCTTACGCTAATATTTTGCTAGTAAAAGTTGACAAAATAACAGAATTCCAGGATGTCAGATTTCAAACAAATGAAGCACCACCAATTATGTTGGGGTTCTTCTAAGACTACTTGATTTTTCTTTTGAGACGACTTGATTTTTTTCTTATCTTCCATTGATGTTTTATCTAGACAAATCAAAAACATATTAATAATTCTTCTCTTTTCTAATACCTCATTCTTAACATCAAATTTTCTACTCTCATTCTCCGTACCATTTTATGCTTCAGAGTTAAAAAAATAAAAAAAACTGGCTGCACAGCACACAGCCATGTGTTCTCCCAGTGCAGATCCCCAAAGCCTGACACTAGGCAGCTCTGGATAGTCCTTCTCTATCTCGCTGCTGACCCTGAGCTGTCCTTTTTCAGCTAATTGATTAGGCCAGCCCTGCCCTGCCCTTTCTTTATTCAGCGGAATAAAGACTTACAAGTGGTCATATCCTTTTCTGGCTTGCAGCCAAACTAAAATATTTGGAACCGTGACAGCCTTTTTTCTTTAGAAACTCAAAAAGAGGATTAAAACTTCTTACAAAGATCAACTCTGAGGAATGCTGAGCTGCAAGAAAGACTTTATTCAGAGCTGTCAAGTAATAAATGCACTTGAAAAAAAAGTAATTTCAGTTTTTTAAAAAATCTCTTTGTACTAAGTAATCAAGCAGTCTTGTTCAATAACTTCCTGATTCAAATTTCAAACGTCAGTTTTTCCCTGGGGTGAATTTCAAAGGAAGAGTAAGAAAAGCAGGAAATATTTTTCCCAAATGGTGAGTTAACCTGAGTAGAAGGGGTGTTATGGAGGGAAAGAGCAAAGGGTATGGGGATATCAACAGGGAAATACCTGGAAACTGGAATGCATCCAGAGCAAACTAATTTTGCTGGGACCTAAGTGATCACATGTGGCTTGTAAAGTAGCAGGTTTTCTGTAAAATGGTGTTTTCCTAGGAGTCTCCGGAAATTACATATCCTGTTCAGTGGGGAGCCTATTGTATTAAAAATGAGGCCCCCCTGCATACATAAAGAGGGATATATTTTATTTTTAAACAATTTCCTGCTTTTGACACATAAACAATATAAAAAATATTTAGGTTGGTAGTCTTTATCTCATTTGCTATTTGTAAGTAATTTTTTGCAACGGTTAATTTTTAAATACTAAAATATGTATTTCTCTTATGATTCATTATTATATCTAGGGTATTGTGTCACTCTGTTTGCTGTTTGAAACTCTTCTTCAGACTTATCTTCCCCAACTTTTTTATCATCTGCGAGAAATTGGGGCTCAACCGTGAGTATTTTTCTCTCCTAATAGAAGAGATCCTTTCACATCAGAAAGCTCTTTTTTCATCATTGTAAAACACTTGCAAAGATGCAGTAGTTCTTAAAAGAAGCTAAGCTTCCAATTTCATCATTGACACAATAATTAGCAAGTAGTAAATTGTAACTCTGTTGTGCCAAAATTCTTGGAAGAATTACCGAAATCTTAGTAAATTCTTATTTGCTAGGATTTTTGTGTCTGGTACAAGAAACACCAATATGAACTAATTTCTATTCATAATGAAAGGTTTTGGCCAAAAATGAGGCAAAAAAAATTGTAGAAACAAATATGATAATGCCAAAATTGTCAGTTTAAGCTAAATTTTTCAGAAAACAACCTACAAATACTATATAGGTTAAAGTTTGCTGTCTTTTAAAGGAAACTAGATCAATTACCTACCTATGGGTGTACACTGTGATTTTTCCTTCCAAAGTTTGATTTATCTCAGTATGAGTTATGGGTGGATATGTAGAGTAGCTCTGGTCTTCAAAATTATTGACTTTCTCTCTCTTTTTGAAAATAACAAGGTCTAAAGCACAGAAGTTTTGAAATGATTAGTGTTTGTTCCTGTCTTTTCCTCTAAGCAACCATTTTCCCCTATTAAAGAAGGCATATTTGAAAGGAGTATTAATTCTTTGAGGCCACAAAAGGAGTTAATGGAAAATAGCATAGTTTAGTATTTATCTTCTCCAAACTTGAATCCCCAGCACCCCAAAAAATGATCAATGAATTGGATAGATTCATTGGATGGGTGGATAGATATATGGGGGATAATGGGGAGGAGAGGAGCTTGAGAGACAGACCCAGATTCAAATTCCAGCTCTGTTAAACTGTGTAATCCTGGGAAAGTTATTTAGTTATTTATGTAACTAAAGTTATTTAAGTATCTAAGCCTTAAATTTTTCTTTAAATCGAGATAACCTAGTTTTCTCATCTTTACAATCAAGAGAATCACCTCTCTTATTCCTAAGCTTGGTGTTTGTATCTTCTCTCCCTTTTTCTTCATCAGTCTGGCTAAAGGTTTCTCAATTTTATTCATCTTTTCAAAGAACCAGTTTGGGGTTTCATTGATTTTTTTTTTCTATTTTTCTGTTCACAGTTTCATTGATTTCTGCTCTTATATTTTCTTCCTTATATTTGCTTTAAGCTTATTTCACTCTTGTCTTTTGACATGTTTAAGGCAAAGGCTTAGATCATTTATTTGAGAGCTTTTTCCCTTTCTAATATAAGCATAATGCTGCAGATTTCCCTCAAAGCACTGCTTTATCTCCACCCAGTAAATTTTGATATATTGTGTTTTCATTTTCATTAACTTCAAAATGTTTCTTAGTTTCCCTTATGGCCTTTCTTTGACCCATGGAAGTGTGTTGTTTAATTTTCAAATATTTGGAAATTTTTCTTCCTGTATTCATTTCTATTTTAATTCTGTTGCAGTTAAACAACATGCTTCATATGATTTCAATTCTTTTAAATTTTTGAGTTTGTTTTATGGCCCAGAATATAATCCATGTTAATGAATTATGTTCCATCTGCACTTGAAAATAATTCTTATTCTGCTCATGCTGGGCATAGCATCCTATAAATGTCAGTGAAATCAAGTTTGTTGATGATGCTGTTCATGTCTCCTATATACTTCATGATTGTCTGTCTACTTGTTCTATTGATTATTGAGAGGAATGTTAGTCTCCTATTATAATTATAGATTTGTCTGTTTCTTCCTTCAGTGCTGTTTTTACTTCATGTATTTTGAAGCTCTGTTTTTAGGATAATTAATCCCTTTATAATTATGTAATGTCTGTCTTTATGCCTGGTAATAAATCTACTATGTCTGACATTAATATAGCCATTCCAGCTTTCTTTTGCTAACAATTTGCATGGTATATTCTTTTTTATTCTTTTACTTTTAACGTATCTGTCTTTATTTTCCAAAAGCATGGTTGCATCTGCCAGTGTGACAATTTGTCTTTTAATTGGTGTGTACAGGTCATTTACATTTAATATAGTTATTGATATGATTGAAAACTACTATTTTGCTAGACATTTTCTATTTGTTCCTATGGTCTTTATTCCTTTCTTCGTCTTTTTCTGCCTACCTTTGAATTGAGTATTATTATACCATTTTATCTCCATTATTAGAATATTATTTATACCATTTGTTGTATTGTTGTCATTGTTGTTGATAGGTACCCTAGGGCTTACAATATACATGTTTAATTAGTCACATTCTACCTTCAAATAAACTCCATGCCTGGGTGGCTTCACTGGTGAATTCTATCAAACACCCAAGGAAGGAATAATATCAGTCATTATTTTGCTACCATCAAAATTTAATTGTATTTAGATCTCAGCAATTTGATTATGATATGTTTTGGCATGAATTTCTTTAGGTTTACTCTGTGTGTGATTCCCTGAGCTTCTTGGTTTCTATAGATGTCTGTCTTTCACCAAATCTGGGAAGTTTTCAGCCATTATTTCTTCAAATATTTTTTCTGCACTACATTCTTTTTTTTCTCTGGGATTCCTATAATATGATTGGTATACTCTGAAGCTCTGTTATTTTTTTCCCAATCTTTTATTTCCCCTGGGATTCATATTGGATATTTTTATTAATCTGTACTCAAATTCACTGACTTTCCTTATTTATTTCTGTTTTGCTATTGGAGTCACCCGATGGGTTTTTATTTTGGTTATTGTATTTTCCAATTCTAAATTTTCCATTTGGTTCTTCTTCATATTAAAACTCATAGATTGCGAATATTCTCGCTGTCCTGATTTTGTGATAATCAGGGTAGGCTAAACATTCACTATATTAGAAACCATGCATGTGTCCCCAGACCTAGTTTTTCTCCCTAAGTCTGGTTTTTAGAATGCTGGTGATAAACTAAGCCTGATTTATTATATGACCATCCTGTATGGAAAAAGACTGTAGCTTTGGGTATCTTTGGTCAACCTTAAGAGATATAGCAGGGAGACGGATGTGGCTTGGGTGGTTGGGCATCCACCTCCCATATGGAGGGACCTGGGTTCAACCCCCAGGACCTCCTGGTAAAAATTTAAAAAAAGAAAAATATAGAAGGTGCGTGGGCCACCAGGCCCTGCCTGTGGGTGAGCTATCCACCCCCGCAAGCAGGTGCACCGCCAGGCCCCACGAGCCCACAGCAAGATGATGACGTAACAGGAGAGTGACACAAGAGAGAGCCAAGATGAGACACACCAAAAAACCAGAAACTAAGGTGGCGCAGGTGGTAGGACATCTCTCTCCCACATCGGAGATTCTGAGGATCGAATCCCAGTGAAGACAGGGGGAG
>JAQZBX010045894.1:5628-21018 GCA_029593785.1 Cabassous unicinctus | reverse complement strand
CAGATAAAGAGACTGCAAGAAAAGAAAATTACAGACCAATCTCTCTAATGAACATAGACGCAAAAATTCTCAACAAAATACTTGCAAACAGAATCCAACAGCATATCAAAAGACTTATACATCACGACCAAGTGGGATTTATTCCTGCTATGCAAGGCTGGTTCAACATAAATCAATCAACATGATACACCATATTAAGAAATTGAAGGGAAAAAAACACATGATCATCTCATTAGATTCAGAAAAGGCATTTGACAAAATCCAGCATCCTTTCTTGATAAAAACACCTCAAAAGATAGGACTAGAAGAAAACTTACTCAATATGATAAAAGGCATATATAAAAAACCCACAGCCAACATTGTATTCAATGGGGAAAGGTTGAAAGCTTTCCTTGTAAGATTAGGAATAGGACAAGGATGTCCAAGTCACCACTGTTATTCAATATTGTACTAGAAGTTCTAGCTAGAGCAATTAGACAAGGGGAAGAAAAAAAAAAAAGGGCATCCAAATAGGAAAAGAGGAAGGAGAACTATAACTTTTTGCGGATGACATGATCCTATATTTAAAAAATTCTGCAATGTCTACCACAAAGCTACTTGAGCTAATGAATGAGTTCAGCAAAATGGCAGGATACAAGATCAACACGCAAAAATCAATAATGTTTCTGTACACTAGTAATGAACAATCTGAGGAGGAAATCAGGGAAAAATTCCATTTACGATAGCAACAAAAACACTCAAATACCTAGGAATCAATTTAACCAAAGAAGTACAAGACCTATATGCAAGAAAACTACAAACAATGCTAAAAGAAATCAATGAAGACCTAAACAAATGGAAAGACATTCCATATTCATGGATTAGAATACTAAATATCATGAAGATGGCAATCCTACCCAAACTGATTTATAGATTCAATGCAATACCAATCAAAATTCCAACAGCCTACTTTACAGAAATAGAAAAGGCAATTACCAAATTAATTTGGAAGAGAAAGTGCACCCGAAGAGCCAAAAGCATTCTAAAAAGAAGAGCACCATGGAAAGAATTTCATTGCCTGACCTTGAAACATTTACAAAGCTATAGTGGTCAAAACAGCATGGTACTGGCATAAAGACAGATATATCACTCAGTGGAATAGAACTGAGAATCCAGAAATAAACCCTTACCTCTATAGCCAACTGGTTTCTGACAAACCTACCAAGTCCATGTTAACGGAACAAAATAGTCTCTTCAACAAATGGTGCAGGGAGAACTGGATATCCATAACCAAAAGAATGAAAGTGGACCCCATCTCACTCCTTACAGAGAATCAACTCAAAAAGAATCAAAGACCTAAATATAAAAGCCAGGACCATAAATATACTAGAAGAAAATGTAGGGAAACATCTTAAAGACCTTGTAGTAGATGGTCATTTCTTGGATCTTACACCCAAAGCAGACATAACAAAAAGAAAAAATAGATAAATGGGACAAAAATTAAACACTTTTCCACCTCACAAGACTTTGTCAAAAGGGTGAAAATGCAGCCAACTCAATGGGAGAAATCATTTGGAAATCACATGTCCGATAAGGGTTTAATATCCATCATATATAAAGAGATGTTAAAACTCAACAATAAAATGGCAAAAAAAAAAAAAAACAATTAAAAAATGGCCGAAAGACTTGAATAGACATTTGTCCAAAGAAGAAATACAAATGGTAAAATTAAAAGATTTGCCCCGTGACCCAGCAATACCACTACTGGGTATATAACCAATAGAACTGAGAGCAGTGACACAAACAGGCATCTGCACACCGTTGTTCATAGTGGTGTTAATCACAATTGCCAAAAGTTGGAAACAACCCTGGTGTCCATCTACCGATGAGTGGATAAACAAACTGTGGTGTACTCACACGATGGAATATTATGCAGCTCTAAGAAGAAATGAAGTCGTAAAGCTTATGACAACACTGATGAACTTGGAGAACATTATGTTGAGTGAAGCAAGCCAGACACAAAAGGACAATACTGTATGAATGCGCTACTGTGAACTAAATATATTTATTTAGTTCATGTAATCTCATGGAGTTATTAACTTGAATATGGGTCAATAGAAAATAGAATGAGGATAGAGAATGGAAAGCTGAGAGTAAACTTGTGCAGAATTGGTAAAAAGGATGTGTGTTAATCTTTGAAAATGAATAGAAAAGGTGAAAGCTTAACATAATGTTTGTAACTAGCAGTACTACTATGTGGGTAAGAAAGTGGTTTAAAGGGAAAGCCTAAGGTCATGTGTATTACTAAAAGGAGAGCTAAAAAATATAACATGGAAGTCTAAAGCACAGTAAACTCACATATGAAATATAAATATGGGTAAAATTGCATATATAAGACCATTTTTCTTTGAAGCTGAACAAATATATTTAATACAAAATGTTAGTGTTAAACAAAAAAAAAAACACATTATGCGAAGTGAAAGAAACCAGACACAAAGTATTACATATTGTACGATTCCATTTTTATAAAATGTAAATATAAATCAATTTATAAAGATGAAATTAGATTAGTGGTTATGTAGGGCTGGGGAAGGAATGCTAAGGGGTGTGCAGTTTTTCTTTTGGGATTACTGAAATGGTTCTAAAATGTTTTGTGGTGATGAATGCACAACATTGTGGTTATACTAAAAGCCACTGACTATACACTTTGTATAGATCGTATGGTGTGTGTGTGTGTGTGTATATATATATATATATATCAATAAAACTGCTTAATGAATAAATAAATAATTGTGCGCGAATAGCCAGAAATAGCAGCTATGTACAGCAGGGGAAACAGAAAGAGATGGAGAGTTGAAGAATTTTCTTGTTTATTCGCTTTTGGTTTATTATTGTTATTGAAATAATGAAAATGCTCTAATAATGACTGAAGTGATGAATGTACAACTATGTGATTATACCAAATACCACTGATTGTACACTTTGGATGAACTGCATGGTTTATTAATATGTGTCAATAAAATTGATTTGTTTAAAAAAAATTGCTACAAGAGATAAAGAACAACATTATATATTGATAAAAGGGTCAATCCATCAAGAAGATATAACACTTATCAACATATATGTACCTATCAGCTGAGTCCCAACATATCTAGGTGACGGGAAAAAAAAAAAATTGTGGCTAGTAACTTTAACAACCAACTTTCTGTTAGATAAAACAACTGTATAAAAAATAAACCAAGAAACAGAAGACCTGAAAAACATATAAACCAACTAGACCTAACAGAGAAAACTCTACCCAACAACAGCAGAACACACATTTTTCTCAGTGCACATGGAACATTCTCCTGGATAGACTATGTTAGGCCACAAAATGTGTCATTAGATTTTAAATGATTGAAATCATACAAAGTATTTTCTCTGGCCACAATGAAATGGAATTAGAA
The DNA here is from genome assembly GCA_029593785.1 of Cabassous unicinctus. Taxonomy (NCBI): domain Eukaryota; kingdom Metazoa; phylum Chordata; class Mammalia; order Cingulata; family Chlamyphoridae; genus Cabassous; species Cabassous unicinctus. Next base: position 17,593 of record JAQZBX010045894.1, on the reverse strand, counting down.
ATCAATGGAAAATTGATAAATATGTGTAAGTTAAAAAACATACTCTTAACCAATGCATCAAAGATGTTAGTAAATGCTTGCAGGTGAATGGAAGTAAAAACAAAACATACTAAACTAATGGGATGAAGCAAAAGCAGTGCTCAGAGGGAAATTTACAGCTGTCCCTACATTAAAGAACACTCTCAAACAATAATCTAAACCTCCACCTTGATTAACTAGAAAGAAGTGAAACCCAAAGCCAGCAGAAGGAAGGAAATCAAAGTTTAGAGTGGAGATAAGTGAAATAGGAAAACAATAGACTCAATGAAACAAAATTGACAAACTTTTACTAGACTGACCAAGAACAAAACTCCAATTACTAAAATCAGCAATGTGCGAACATTACTACCTACATTTACAGGATTGAAAAAGGACTATAAGAAAATACTATAAACAGCTGTATGCCAACAAATTACATAGACAAAATGGATAAATTTCTAGAAACAAACTGCCAAAACTGACTCAAGAAGAATTAGAAAATCTGAATACGCCTATAAAACAGAATCAGTAATGAAAAATCTTCCAACAACAAAAATGTCCAGGACCAGATGGCTTTGCTGGTGAATCTGTCAAACACTTAAAAAAAAAATTTAAAAAAAAAATCAGTCTTAAAGTCTGTCAAAAAAAAAAAGAGGAGGGAATGCATCCTGACTTGTTCTCTGAAGACTATATTACCCTAATACCAAAGACAGCACAAGAAAGGAAAACTCTAGACCTGTATACCTAGCAAGGACATGTACAAAAATCCTCAACAAAATGCTAGGAAACTGAATCCAGTAGAATATTAAAAGGATTACTATACACCATGACTACATAATTCCAATCCCACGAAGTATATATCCAGGAGAACTGAAATCAAAAAGACATACACCAATGTATATAGCAGCATTTTTCCCAACACCAAAATGTAAGAACCACCAAAATGTCCATTAACTAATAAATGGATAAACAAAACATGGCATATCCATACAAAGGGATATTCAGCCATAAATAGGAATAATTGATTGATCCATGCTACAACATGGAACCTTGAAAACATGTTATATGAAAGAAACGATACAAAAGGCCACATGTAAGAGTCCATTTATATGAACTGTGGAGAATAGGCAAATCCATAGACAATGAAAGCAAATTAGTAGTTGCCAGGGGCTGGGGAGAGGGGCAATGGTGCTGACTGTTTGGGTGGTATGGGGTTCCTTTCTGGGGTGATGAAAACGTTCTGAATTTAGATAGTGGTGATGGTTGTACAACACTGAGAATGTGCTGGAAGTCACTGATTTATACACTTTAAAATAGTTAAAATGGTTAAGTTTTATATTATATGAATTTTACCTCAATTAAAAAATTATTTCTAAAAGGGGGGGGGAGGGGCAAAGGACTTGAATAGGCATTTTTCCAAAGAAGAAATATAAATGGCTAAAAAGTACATGAAAAGATGCTCAGCATCACTAGCTATTAGGGAAATGCAAATCAAAACCACAATGAGATATCATTTCACACCTATCAGACTGGCCATTATTTTTAAAAAAAGCAAAAACAGAAAACTGCCAAGTGTTGGAGAGGATGTAGAGAAATAGGAACACTCAGTCACTGAAGGTGGGAATGTAGAATGGTGCAGCTGCTGTGGAAGTCAGTGTGGCAATTCCTCGGGAAGCCAAATACAGAACTGCCACTTGTTGCGGCACTCTGCTACTAGGTATACACCCAGAAGAATGAGAGCAGGGACACAAACAGATATATGCACACCAACGTTCATAGAAGCACTATTCAATTACCAAAAGATGGAAGCAACCCAAATGTCCACCAACAAATGCATAAACAAAATGTGGTATATACATACAATGGAATACTATTCAGCTGTAAAAAGGAATGAAGTCCTGATACATGCAACAACATGGATGAACTTCGAGGACCTTACGTTGAGTCAAATAAGCCAGAGCCAAAAGAACAAATATTGTATGATCTCACTAATGTTAACTAATTATAATAAACAAACCCTTAAAGGTAGAATACAGAAGATAGGTTACCAGGAGATAGAATGGGGTAGAGAAGGGGAGCTGAGAATCTGTTTAGAATTTATAATTAGGTTGTTTGTAGTGGTTTGGGGGTGGACAGAGGTGATGGTAGCGCAATAGCATGAGTGCAGCTGACAGTGCTGAGGTATGTGTGTTTGCATGGTTGAAGGGGGGAGGGAGGTTTTGGGTTGTGTATGTTACTAGAATGGAAGCTAGAGGATAAAACATGGGACTGTATAACACAGTGAACCCTGTGGTGGACCAAGATTGTAGTTGATAATACAAATATAAGAATATTCTTTCAGAATCTAAATCCAAAGTATGTCACTAGTACAGTAGTAATAATAGGGTAGTATATAGGGGAAAAAGTGCCTAAAGCAAAGTATAGACTATAGTTAACAGGAACATTTTAACATTCTTGCATCAATTCTAACAAAGATACCACATCAATGTTAAGTGTCAGCAATGGGGCGGTATGGGAATGTTGCATATTTTATTCTTAGAAAATTGTTTTATGTCACACAAACAACCAAATTTCCTTGTAAGTTATATTGTTTTACAGCCAGATGTCTAGACAGCCAGGGCCTTTTAAACAGTATTTAAACATACTTTTAAATAGTATGCATATAGCTACATACTTCAATGGGATATAAATGTATCTTTGTTGCCATAGGTATGTTTTCTGGAAAGATAGAGGCCTGCACAGGAACTAACAAAATATTAAACTTCCATCCTAGGGAAGTCCTGTTACTTTCTCAAGTAAGATGGCCAAAAGCTCTGGAATATATAACATATAAGCCTTGCCTAATAAAGGAAAATAAGCTAATAAGCCAAGCCCTCAATCTTAATGATTGTACTTATGAATCTTATTCCTGTAATAATGAAACTAAATCTAATAATAATTAATGCCTAAGAGTTGCCTCCAGAAAACCTCCTTGTTACTCAAATCAGGCCTCTCGCTAAGCCAAACTCTGCAAATAAACTCATTACCTTAACCTTCACATGGGACATGACTCCCAGGGATAAAACTCCCTAGCACCGAGGGATTATTACCAAGCGTTAATCAACAATACATCTGAAGAAAGACCTTGATCAAAGGGGGAAAATATTAAATAAAATAGAGTTCTTATGGCTAGAAATTTCAAAATGAGTCAGGAGGTCATTCTGGAAGTAATGCTTATGCAGGTCTCAGCGAGACTTCATAAAATGCCACAGTAAACAATGCTACATAGAAAAGTGCTCCTGAGGGCCCCAGGGATGGCCGGACACCACAAGCAAGCCACACAAAATCAACATCCCCTCAGAGGGCTCCATCTGGAATATATGAAAAGCTATTTACCCAATATAACATAGTTGCACTCATTTGTAGGTCACCTAATCATGATTCTTCTACTTCTTTTATTTGAACCTATAATTTTCAATATACTTGTTAAGTATGCTTCTCAGGGACTTAAAGCCCTCAGACTTATCCAATACGGGTTGAGCCCTGAAACCCAGCAGAGTTGTGGCCAACTCCTACTCTCCAGTTCTTTGGACAGACCCTAGACAACTAACAAAACAATGGAGATGGACCAGCCCCATACCAAAAGCAAGGAGTGTCTTCAACTGCAAGTAAAACAGTTCCATTCCTCTGCCCCATAATAACTACGTCCCTTCTCAGCCTAAATCAGAGTGGATGGACATCATAACAAATCCCTCATGACTGAGGAATGAACAATAATAAGGGAGGAAAGTAACCACTGACTAAGACATAGTTACTGTTATTGTAGCTATTAGTTTGTGTTAACTGAATAATTTGTAACATTGATAGTAAAAAATAAATTTTAAAAAAATCTTAATAGTAGTTACCTCTGGAGATAGAAGGAAAAAAGAAATGGGATAGGGAAGGAGGACACGGGGAGCTTCAACAATATCGGCAAAATTCTCTTTAAGTTAGATGGTAAATACATGTATTATTTTATTATTATTATTTACAATATATATATATCTACGTATTCGTGTAAATCAATATAATAAGCACTTAAAAAAATAAAAAGGAATGAATATTCCAAATTTTATCGCAATTCCTCACACCTAACCAAATCTAGGCTTAAAGTGGATCAGAGTCTAGAATATGGCTAGCCAATAGGTTCCCTTTCACAGGCTGACATCTTAACAGGGGCTGCTTGGAGTACTGGGTCGAGGGTTCTAAGGCAGAGCACTGGTAGTAATTAATTTGCAAATTACATTGTGTGCCACGTGTGGCAGATGGAAGGCATGTACCATTTGCTATCTCAGTTCTAGAAAAGTGAAGCCCACCTTCTTGGGATCAAGACAGGCCTACTTGTATGGTCACAGAGACCCAGCCCTAACATTAGACAAAAAGATGTTCTCTTTTTAGTAGTAGTATACAGGTCCTTCAGTCTATAAAAAAGATTATCGGCAGAGTCATTCTCTCCTGGAAATATCACTATCTTAGAATCTTGGTTGTATAGTGATGGTAGAGAGGAGAGAGATGAGTGTGACTGTGAAGGAGTAGCACAAGGGAGATCTCTGTGGTAATGCAATAGTTCTATATCTTGACTGCAGTAGTAATTATTCAGATCTACACATGGTACAAAATGTACCAATGTCAATTTCCTGGTTTTGATATTATACTATAGTTAAGTAAAATGTAACCACTGGAGGAAATTGGGTGAGGAATACTACACTATTTTTTGAAAAGAAAAAAAGAAAAAGAAAAAAAAAATAGGAAAAAAGAAAAGAATCCTGTGTTAGCCATCAATCAATGAAAGAGGATTGCAGAAGAAAAAAAAGTCAGATAATTGAAGAGTTATGTAATTAAACTTTTAATTCACATGAAATTGTTTATAAGGAAAAAAAACAGGTTGAAAGAACTCTACGTTATTTTTCATTTAATCCATGACTATTGGATAACCACAAGAAAATTTTATTTCAATATTAAGAAGTGCATGACTAGATTAACTTACCACATCAAGTTTTGCCCATGCCTCATAATCATAAGATTTTATCCTGTTTTTTGTGTTTTCCTCTTTGGTTTTTTTAGAAGACTCTTTAGCTTTGCCTTTCTTCTTTTTCCTAAAATTCCCATTTCGAATAGGAGGTAAATTCTGGGGGGGAGGGGGGAGAACAAAGTTTTGAGCACTGCTACATCAACTTTTTGGTATAATTTGTGATGTCTGAAATTCTCACTGAATCATATTTTCAAGAACTAAGTAATTTTTCCATTTAAAGTGCTTAAAAATACCAATTTACCATCTTTACTTATAATGATAATTTATGCCTGAAAAGTTTAATTCATCCTTTGATGAATGATGAACACTGTTCACTCACAAGAAATGTTATTACCTAGAAATTCTAATCATAAATTTAATTTGAAATCTTAAATTCAAACTTCACAAGCTACCTGAACGTCAGCCTTAGTACAATGAATTAGTAAGTAGTACAAAGGCAAATTGAATTCTTCCACATCATTATGTACAGTATTTTAAAAACCCTCTCCATATTAAATGCACTCTTAAGAAAGACATTTGGCTGAGCCTAGGTACTATTTGCATTTTTATACCAATACTATATGTTAATATATCATTAAATAAATTTACTTACATATTTTATGATGCTATTCATTTACCTTTAAGTACCATCACATGGTCTTCCTTTCAGTAACTATTTGCTAAGCCTTGTCTTCTAATATAATTAATACAATTATTACAAAGATTTTAAAAAGCAGAATTTTTTTAAAATGACAAATGTCAAAAATGAATTGGCAGTGGAATAAATCACTAAAATTTCAAGTTTTCGCAAAACATTTTAAAAGGACTGCTTTATTTTAAAATAAATAATTTTACCAAACGCTGAATTAGGAATGCTTAATTTACCTCTTCAGGAACACCATTCTGTCTTCTTAGTTCCATATCCTTTTGTTTAATATCTTTTTCCCAGTTTTCTAAATCCCTCATAAAGTCTTGTAGTTCTTCTGCATTTTGTTTCACTTGTAGTTGTAATTCAATTGCTTTATTTGTTGAAGTCATTATGGTCTGCAGAGTTTTGAACAGCCAATCTCTGATTATTTTTCTGAATTCTGGCTAATTAATGATGTTTCGCCACTTCACAAATGTCTAAGTTTCATGAACAGAAGAGCCTAAAGTGTTGCTGAAGAAAGAAAACACCAGTACAGAATTTTTAGAATGAGTCAATAAACATTTGCTAAATAAATGAATGAAAAATAGACAAGTTTGAGCATCCTAACAATGCAACATGAATGAAAGGTAGTAAGACAGAAATCACTGAAATTAGCAAGTAGCCTGTGGTAACAGATTGGTTCAAAATCTCTAGAGTTTATAAGGATATCTCAATTACCTCCTTTACTCCTCTTTCTTTCAACATTTATTGAGCTTCTACTGTGTCATAGGCCCTGTATCGAGAGTTAGAGATACAAAAACAAGTAAGGGACAACCAGCAAGATGGCGGCAGAGTAAGGAGCTCCCAGAGTCACCTCGTGCTACAGGGCAGTTAGTAACCACCCAGAGCTATCTAAAGCACCTGTTTGGGGGCTCCAGGAGACCAGAAGAGCATCCTGCAACATCCTTGAAAGAATGGAAGGAGGAGACTGCCCATCTGCAGAGAAGATTCGTAAGTAGAGCAGTCCACACCAAAGAAGCCAGTGCCCATCCTCCACGGATGGCACAAGCTGCCTCGGGAGCTATTCTGTGGCTGGAATTGGAAGCTTCATTCCCCAAAAATGGAGGAGGAAGAGACGGTTGGGCACTAACCTCAGTTACTGATTAGTAAATTCGGCTGGCTAAAGTATAATCCTAAGAACAGCTAAAGTTTGAACCTGCCCAAGTTGGAAAGAGGCCGGTACCGCCATTTTAACTCTGCCCCTGGCATGAGGGGAAGCAGGGAGGACTGAAAATCACAGTGCTGGTAGGGACTGGCTTCTCTTCATCTAGATCAGATTGCAGCTCTAGCCTAAGCCCCAGCCCCATCTCCAGCAAGGAGGAAGCTGGAGGGACCTGCGCTGGGAAACTACAGGTCACGACACGGAGGCTGGCAATCATCCTACTGTAGTGGCGCTATTCACCTCAGGAGCTATTCTGTGTCTGGAGTTGGAAGCGTCATTTCCCAAAAACAGAGGAGGAAGAGAAGGTTGGCCACCGACTACAGCTACTGATTAGTAAATTCGGCTGGCTAAAGTAAAACCCTAAGAACAGCTAAAGTTTGAACGTGTCCAAGTTGGAAAGAGGATGGTAGCCGCGATTTTGACTCTGCCCCCAGCATGAGGGGAAGCCAGGCTCATTGAAAATCACAAATGGCTTCTTTCCACCTAGATCGTACTGCAGCCCTAGCCTAGGCTTCAGCCCCACTTCTAGCACAGAGGATGCTGACAGGACCTGCACCAGCCTCTCCAGGTAACTGCCGGTGCATTCGGCTGGCACAGACTGAATAGTCAGAAGTCTACCAGGGCAACTGCGGTCATTTTGGACCTGCACAGCATAGATTGTAGATTGCTGCCCACACCTGCAGCTCTATCCCCGCCCCAGGCAGGGGAGGAAGGGGCGTGAAGCTTCATCCGTCTCTCTGGCCAACTACAGTTTAGGCCTGCACGACTTGGATTATTACACACGGCTGTGGTTCTGTCCCTACCCCTGGCAAAGGAGAAAGGTAGGAGACGCTTCTTTGGTCCCTGGGGCAATGAGGGCAGCTTGAGCCTCCACAGCTTATAGGACCAACTACATCCTCGGCTCCTACTACACAACCAGCAAGGGAGAAAGGGCAAGAAAGCCCTAAAGAGAGAAACTGCACACAGTATAAATACATCTAGTAAACCAGATGCCAAGACACCAACAAAAAATTACAATCCATACCAAGAAACAGGAAGATATGGTCCAGTTAAAGGAACAAAGTAAGCCTCCGGATGACATAAAGGAGTTGAGACAACTAATCATAAATGTTTAAACAAATCCCCTTAATATATTCAATGAGATGGCTAAAGAGATTAAGGATATTAAGACAACACTGGATGAGCACAAAGAAGAATTTGAAAGCATACACAGAAAAATAGATCTTATGGGTATGAAAGGCACAATAAATGAAATTAAAAATACAGTGGAATCATATAACAGCAGATTTGGGAAGGCAGAAGAAAAGATTAGTAAGCTTGAAAAATTGGCCTCTGGAAGTTAACAAACAAAAGAACAGATCAAGAAATGAATGGAAAAAAACTGAACAAGGTCTCAGGTAACTAAACGACAGCAAGAGATGTGCAAACATATGTGTCAAGAGTGTCCCAGAAGGAGAAGAGAAGGGAAAAGGGGCACAAGGAATATTTGAAGAAATTATGGTAGAAAATTTCCCAACCCTGTTGAAAGACATAAATATCCAGGTCCAAGAAGCACAATGTACTTTCATCCGAATAAATCCGAACAGACCAACTCCGAGACACATACTAATCAGAATGTTAAATGCCAAAGACAAAGAGAGAATTCTGAGAGGAGCAAGAAAAAAGCAATGCGTAACATATAAGGGATACCCAATAAGATTAAGTGCCAATTTCTCATCAGAAACCATGGAAGCAAGAAGACAGTGGTATGATATATTTAAGATACTGCAAGAGAAAAAATTCTAGCCAAGAATCTTAAATCCAGCAAGACTGTTTTTCAAAAACGAGGTTGAGTTTAGAATATTCACAGATAAAGAGAAACTGAAAGAGTTTGTAACTAAGAGACTGGCTTTGCAGGAAATACTAACAGGTGTGCTATAGTCTGAAAAGAAAAGACAGGAGAGAGAGGCTCGGAAGAGATCCTAGAAATGAAGATTATATCAGTAAAAGTAACTAAAAAGTGTCAAAAGAGTGGTGAAAATAAAATATGACAGGTAAAACCCAAAGGCCAAAATGGGTGAAATAAGAACTGCCTTTACAGTAATAACATTGAATGATAATGGATTAAACTCCCCAATAAAAAGACACAGACTGACGGAATGGATAAGAAAATATAAGTTACCTGTATGCTGTCTGCAAGGACTCACTTTAGACTCAAGGATACCAACAGATTGAAAATGAAAGGCTGGAAAAAGATATTTCACACATGCAGTAACAACAACAACAAAAAAAAGCCAGAGTAGCTATACTTTTATCAGATGAAATAGACTTTAAAAGACACTAGCAATGTGCAATCTGAGGAGGAAGTCACGGGAAAAAAATCCATTTACAATACTGACTAAAGGAATCAAATATTTAGGAATAAACTTAACCAACGATGTAAAGCACTTGTATTCAGAAAACAACTGCATTGTTAAAAGAAATTTAAAAAGACCTAAATAATTGGAAGAACATCCCATGCTCACGGATTAGAAGACTCAATATCATTAAGACGCCAATTCTACTCAAATTGATATACAGATTCAATGCAATCCTAATAAAAATTTCACCGGCATTTTTTAAATAAATGGAAAACATGATTATCAGCTTTACTTGGAAGGGTAAGGGGTCCCGAATAGCCAGAAACATCTTAAAAAGGAAAAGTAAAGTTGGAGGACTCACTTCCAGACTTTAAATCATATTGCCTATCTACAGTGGTAAAAACAGCATGGCACTGGTATAAAGATAAACATATAGACCAGTGGAACTGATGTGATGATTCAAAAACAGACCCTTACATCTATGGTCAAGTGATTTTTGACAAGCCTGCCAAAACCACCCAGCTCGGGCAGAACGGTCCATTCAACAAATGGTGCTGGGAGAACTGGATATCCATAGCCAAAAGAAAGAGGACCCATATCTCACACCTTATACAAAAATTAACTCAAAATGCATTAAAAAAAAACAACTAAATATAAAAGAACCATAAAGCTTCTAGAAGAAAATGTACGAAAACATCTTTCAAACCTGGTGGGAGAAGGTAGATTCTAAAAGGAGATAAGAGGACGACTGAGATGGACTACTGATGCTTAATGTATGTAAAAGTTGTAATTAACTTTACTGTAAAAGTGTGGAAATGTAGAGTTGATGGTAACACATTATAGTGAGTAACAGCTGGTTTATAAATGTGAATGTGGCTGGAAAGGGTAGTCTAGGTATGTAAATGTCAATTGAAAGAAAGCTGGAGAATAATCTAGGGACTGAATAACAAAGTAAAGCCAGAGGAGGATGAGAATTGTGGTTGATGGTACAGATGCAAGAGTGTCCTTCATCAGCTACAGCATATGTGCGTCACCATTGCAGGGTGGTGGGAATGTAGAGAAGCATGGAAAAAATACAACTGGAGTGACCTATGGACTGTGGTTAACAACAATACCATAATATTCATGCATCAATGCCAAAGATATACTGTGTTGCTAATGGGGGAGTATGGAAATAATGTGCAAGGGTACCCAATGGACCATGGTTGGTGGTAACAATCTGATGATGATATTTCACAATCTGTAACAAATGTTCCACCACAGTGTGGTATGTTGATAGAGGGGTGTTGTATGGGAATTCTGCACATGCGCATGGTTTTGTAAGTTCACAACTTCTGTGATAAAAACATATTTTAAAAAATAACAGGGTGGGTTGGGGGAAAAATACAACAAATGTAAGATATGGACTATATTTAGTAGTAACATTTTGACGATATTCTTTCATAATTTATAACAAATGTCTCACAACAATTCAAGGTGGTGGTGGTAGTTATGTATATGACCCCTGTATGATGTTATGCTTGTTTGCTTTCTAAGTTCACAACTTTTACTATACACTTACTGTTTATGTATGTTCATGTATAAATGATATAAAAATAATAATAATAGAGTGGATTTGGGGGAAAAAACACACCAAATGTAAGATACTTTGGTTAGTAGTAATATTTTGAGGATGCTTTCATCATTAGTTAAAAATGTTTCACAACAATGCAAGGTATTGGTGGTAGGGTGAAGTATGAGAGCCCTGTATGATGTTTTGTATGTTTGTTTTGTAAATTCACAACTACTACTATAAACTTAATGTTTATGTATGTTTATTTATGAGTGATTACTTCAATAAATTTTAAAATACGGGAGAAAAAAAAACAAGAAAAAGTCCCTTGTCGAATGGAAAAGAAAACAAAATAGTTGAACTACTAAGTAATAAATATTATGATAGGCAGGGTTTCTCAGCCGTGACACTACTGACATTTTGGGCTGGATAATTCTTTGTTATCAGGGGCTGTTCTGTGGATTGTAGGATGGTAGCGACTTACCTGGCCTCTATTCACGAGATTCCAGGATTACTCCTTTCCCACCCTCCACTGATCGTGACAACCAAAAATGTCTCCAGACATTACCAAACATCCCAGGGGTGGGGGTGAGGGTAGGGGTAGGGATGCGGTAGGGTAGAAATATATAGATACTATGGGACTGACCACAAAGGATGAGTCTGTATCAGATAGGGTGATGGGTTCAAGGAAGGAGTTTCCCAAGTGTTGATACTATAGCTGAGTTTTTATAGGGGCCAGTTGTTGAGAATTTTCATGGGCATTTAAAAATGAGATTATATGGTGATTAAATTTGTTTTTAATAATGTAAAAGACTTGCCCGTGAATATGGGAAGAGAAGGGGAAACACGGTAAAAGAAGATATAGGAAAGAAGAATGACAGGGTATGGTTCCCAAGGAGATGCGACGAAATTCAAAGTTTAAGGCGGGGGGGGGGCGGGGGGACACACGGGACGGGACGGATTAGAAAAGGGATTGGTTTAGGACAGTTAAATACCTCACTGAGCGTTTTTATTCACTAAGGAAGGAGGAACAGGTGGTTGCAGATGCAGATACGTCTCCTAACCCCTAGCCTTAACAACTAAACTAAATTTAAACTTCCTTCGAGCATGTCCATGCTTGCTCATATCTCAGTAAAAAATAAAACTAATACAATGCTTTCCTGGGGACTCAAAAAAT
>JAQZBX010045893.1:6061-21028 GCA_029593785.1 Cabassous unicinctus | reverse complement strand
ATGTAAAAGTTCAAAGACTTGCTAGCAAGCAGCTCCTATTCCTTTTCTAGAGAGGAGGCCAGAAAGAGGTCAGAACGATTTAATTTGCTGTTTTGATCTACCTCTGAGATAACATGTTTTGCACATTTTCGGAAGACCAAGTGGACGGGCTGAAAAGTACACAGAGAAAAACTGAGCTTATGAGAAAGGAGAGCCTGTGTTGCCAGGTGAGTTGGTTTTTATTAGTAAGTGTTGGGGTGAGGGGTGTGCCGGGGAACTTGAGTGAAGACAGTTTTATTCTCGGACCAGTCCATTGCAGTGACACTAGTTGTGCCAAATCAGTTTCACAGGAAAACTGGAAAGTGCAGGGTTTCTCCCTATCCCAAGCCAGTAATTTCTTCAGGGAGAAAATCTGCAAATCACCATCTCACTTTAGGGGCCAAATGCCTGGAACATTTGTGCTCTAAGCAGTAGAATCGTGCCAAAGGCAACAGAAATATTTCTCTTTAATTAATTTCCACTGGAGTCACTTTTGATTATAGACCAATGTTTAGTCCAACTCTTCTGCAAGTTGTGTGTGACTTTCCCCAGTGTGCTGTTTACAGCTGCTCAGTGTGCTGCTTGCTAAATGGTGATGAAGTTATAAAGATAGGTTAGTGACTTCAACCGAGACAGGAGGAAACAGAGGTGGCTCACGAGTTAGTAAATCCTTTCTAACCCCAGAGGCTGTCTCAGGCATGGGTAGTAATGGCAACCTTGGGGAGCAAACTGTCCCCCTTATCGCGAGGGGGCAGTTAGTTTGATGTGTTCAACTGAACCCGTCTGCTTCCAGATGATGTTTTTTTATGCATGCTCCTCACCTTTGTAAACTCCTTCGATACATATGAAAAATCCCCGTGGTTTGTTGGTTCTTTCTTTCTTCTGGGTTGTGAGAAATCTGTGGGAAATTCTGGTACTCTGCAAAGCTGACTGTTTCTGAGACCAAAAAAATTCATTCTTAAACATCTTAGTGCATCCTATCGTTCAGAAGAGTGTTTCTGGCTGGAAGTGATTTTTGAGTTCTCAGTGTTGAATGATACAGTGTTGAACAAAATTTCCCTGAAGTCTGCAAGATGCCCATTCTAGGAACACCGTGAAGTTGAGGGAGTGATGCCTCTCGCCAATTTTAGGTTCGGGGCTTTACTCACTAAGAGCTCAGAACTGGCCTTAGTGGTCGCTGAGCATCCAAAGGGCGCAGCTAGGGCAAAGCAAGGGAGAAAGGGGACCACGTGAGGAAAGTGTTTGGAGCCTGGCATGTGATAGAGGAGCTTCATGCTCTATGAATTCAAGGGCAAGAAAGAGGTTCTACGCAAAGCAGAGCAAGGAGAGAGACGTCGAGGCGAAGAAGAGGTGCAGGGAGGAGACTCAAGATGGCTCTCGGAGAACTCAGCTCTTCTTTTCTTTTTTTTTTAGGAGGTACGGGGGATTGGCCAAGCAGGTGCTCAACCACTGAGCTACACCTGCTCCCCTGCGGTCTCATTTCCTGTTCTCACAGGTCTAAGAGACCAGCAGGCAAACGTGCTTCTTCCTCTCTCTCCTCCCTTTGGTCCTCGGGTTATTTTAAGGCCAGTCTGGGGAGGTCTCTTACCTGAGGCCCCTGGACTGCAGGTCACAGAAATTAGGCCATGAAACACTGTAAGTCTGACTCTGCCTTAGGAAAGACTTGGAGAGGGGACCTAATGTGTGGAGGTTTAAGAACTGTTGAGCTTAGACAAGGTAAGGTGCCCAGGAAGAGTGGGCTGGTGACTTGTGGCCTCTGGCCAGGCCTGCAGTGGGCTTGATGGCACTATATTCAATAGGAAGCAACAGGGCACATGTGAGCTGCCTCCAGCATTTGTTGTGAGGTGGTGGGGTGAATCCTTGAGGACTGATGGCATAAAGGATTAGGCCCTGTGACCGGTAAGTTCCTTCCTCACACAGGCTGAAGTTGACACAGGTCTTCACATAGTCCTCCATGAGGAATGAGGGAGAAATTGACACCCAGTTCCATTCACTTGAATCAGTTAATTCATTTAGTCAACAGATATTTGTAAGCACCTATTGTGTACCAGGCATTGTTCTAGGCACCAGGGCTACAGCAGTAAACAAAACAGGCCAAAGTCTCTGCCTAACTAGAGCTTACATCTGTCGGGGGAGAGAGACAATAAACAAAACAGTCAAGTGGAAAAATAAGTGATTTGAAAATTGAATCGAAAATTGAAAATTGAACATTTTTGTTCAGCGATGCTTGAACCTTAAAGAGCAAGGGAACACTCAACCTCAAATTCCTGATTGGCAGTAAATTGAAGTGACTGTGACCATAGACCCTGCCTGCGAGATCGCTCTCAGCCTTCCTCAGGCCGAGACTGGACCTCTGTGGTTTAGCCCAGCTCAGAGCATTTTTGTTCTGTACAGTGCTTAATGCTTTGCACTGCTCAGAGAGGGACTGCGATTGGATTTTGGGAATTGAAAAAAATGCTTCTAATCAGACAATTGGTGTGTGTAGGAGTTGGGAATAGACTAAGGTATCCGAATAGTCCAGTGGTCCAACCTCTGACCCATGATAAAGTATTCTGTTCCTGCAAAACACTCTCCTGCTGGGTGCTGGGGGAGTCCCTATGTCTCGGGCACCTTTGCTTTTGCCACCTGCTCTCCTACTCCATGCTTGAAGTTTGCCAGCGCTGAGGGAGGTGGTTAGAATGGCATCCCCACAAAGAAACAAGTTAAAGCTGGGACTTTGGTCATGTGCCCTGCATCCTCTCCTTATTATGAAAATTCATTCTTCCGCAGCTAAACGTCAAATGACAGCTCATGTACTATTCTAATTTTACTATATTTCTACTATAATTCTACATGTATTTATATAATTCTATAATTTTCCATTTATATAACCATTATAATTAGGAATGGCCCTAATAGAGAGTTGTGTCTGTCAATCTCATACTATTAAAAATGGTGATTTATTAGCGATTTTTCTTTATTTTTATTTTGTAGTGGACCTTGGATGCTCAGAATTAGATTAATCATATTTCTGGTTCATGATACACTTTTTTTAAAATTAAGATTTATTTTATTTATTTGTCCCCTTCCCCCTGCTGTTTGTGGTTGCTGTCTGTTCTCAGTGTCCATTTGCTGTGTGCTCTCTGTGTCTGCTCGTCTTCTCTTAAGGAGGCACCGGGAACCAAACCCAGGACCTCCCATGTGGAAGAGAGGTGCTCAATCACCTGAGCTACCTCAGCTCCCTGATTTGTTCTGTCTCTCATTGTTTTTCCTCTTTGTGTCTCTTTTGTTGCATCATTTTGTTGCGTCAGCTTGCCGTGCCTGCCTGCCGCGCCGGCTCGCCTTCTCCAGGAGGCACCAGGAACTGAACCTGGGACCTCCCATGTGGTAGGCGGGAGCCCAATCACTTGAGCCACATCTGCTTCCCTCATGATACACTCTTTACATTGCTTCATATATGCCCTCTTTTACATACTATGTTTGTTAGTTAGCTTGCTTTGAAAAAAATGTCCTCAGTGCTCATTAATCTACCACCCATGAATAAACTAGACCAAGATGGTAACTTACATATACCTTTTTGGTCCTTCCCAACCACACCTCTTTGCCCCCACCCCTACCCCCATCACTCAAGGTAACCTATGACTTGAATCAGTGTTCATCATTCCCTTGCTTTCTTTTTTAAAGTTTTGTTTAATCTATAAGGATCCCAGAAAAGCAGAATTGTTTTTAACTTCATAAAGATGGGTATCCAGCTGTACATTATCCTCTAGGACTTACTGCTTTTCACTTAATATTATATTGCTAAGATCCATTCATATTATTGCGTGTCACTGCAGTCCATTTGTTTTGAGCCCTGTATGATATTGCATTGCATTTATTCACCAGTCTCCTGACATGGGCTTGTGGTTTGTTTCCATGTTTTGTTATTATGAACACTGGTGCTATCCATCTCTCTCTCGTGGAATTGCTGCTCATAGAAGGTGTGAATGTTCAACTCTGTGATACCAAATTGTCTTCCAGGTAGTCCTAACAATCTTCAATTCCAACACCAATGAAATCCTGCGGAAAACATTCTCCTGAATACTTGGTATTACCAAATTTTCTAAACTTTTGCTGCTTCAAAGAGTAAAATATGGTAACTTCTTGTGTCTTCATTTGCCTTTCCTTCATCTCTAATGAAGTTGAATATCATTTCAAATATTTATTGGCCATATGTGTTGCCTCTTCTATTAAATGCTTAGAATAAAGTATGGAAAAAGATGAAATGAGAACCTTTCCACATTTCACGTGCAAAATCAACTTTAGATAGATTAAGAATCTAAACAAAAAGAATGAAGCTTTAAGGCTCCTGATAGGCTATATAAATGGATATATTTTAGATCTTGGTGTAGGGGAAAATTTCTTAAATAAGACACAAAAACTTTGGCTATAAGGTATTGATAAATTTGACCATATTCAAATGGAGTTTTATTCATCAAAAGATACCTTCAAGAAAATGAAAAGACAAGCTACAAACTGGAAGAAAATATTTACAATATACACAACCAACAAAAAATTAGTATCAAAATGATATTTATACTAAGAATACTCACAAACCATTAATAAGGACATAATCAGCCAATACGAAAATTGGCAAAAGGCATCAACAGGTATTTCTTTTGTTTCTTATCATATACAAATCTATTTTTCTATGTGGAAACAGTAAGTGAAATGATTAATGATTTGAATTTTAGATTAAAATAAAAACATAAAACTTAAGCTCAATCCTTGCCCTTGCACTTACTTATTATGCGCTCTCTGGAAAGTTTTCTTAAACTTTCTAAGTCTCAGTTTCCTCAGCTGTAAAATGCTATTGTGCCATCAACTGATGAATGAATAAACAAAATGTAATATATCTATACAGTGGAATATTATTCATACATAAAAGCAATGAAATACTGACTCATGCATAACATGGATGAACCTTCAAAACATTATGCTAAGTGAAAGAAGACAGATGCAAAAGACCACTTATTGTATGATTCCATTTATATGAAATGTCCAGAATAGTCAATTCTATAGAGACAGAAAGTAGAGTACTGGTTGCCAGGTGCTGGGGAAGGTGGGGCTGGGAGTGACTGCCTTATAATTACAGGGTTTCTTTTTGTCGCGATTAAAATGTTCTGAAGCTAGGTAGTGGTGACGGTTGCACAACCTTGTGAATGTACTTAAAGCCACTGAATTGACACTTTAAAATGGTGAATTTTATGGTATGTGAATTATATCTCAATTTTTTTTTTTAAATGCAAAAGAAAGTTATTGTGAGGGTTGAATGAGAAAGCCCTTATAAAAATGTCTCAACATATTGTCTGGCACATAATAAACATAAAAAATGATAGATGGTTCAATAAAAATGCTATTCCAGTTTCTTTGGCTTCACTCTCCCTAGCTATGACTGTCTCTCTCCAGGATATATTTTATTTGAGTCACTTTACATGTAGCATTCTCCTTGAAATGATCTTCAAAAATAGGATCAAAAGAGTTATGATGGATGTTCATGTAAATAATAGCTATCATTTATTGACTGCCTACTAGAGACCAGTCCCAATATTAGATGTTTTCTAAAATTATTCTTGTTAAATCCATAGAACAATCCTATGGGTTATCTCTGTTTTACATCTGAAAAAACTGAGGCTCTGTTGCTCAAGATCAAACTACATTCTAGCTGATCTGGGAGTAAAACCAAGAACTTTTAACTCCAAAGTTCACTTTTTTCTGCTATAGCACATTACACAAAGGTGTCAATCACTATGCGGAAATGTTGAAGAATGTTAGAGAATGTTATGCAGCCATTTACCCTCATCCAATAATATGTTCATGCCATTTAAAAATAAAGTACTATATATAGCGACTGGTAATTCCTTTCTTTGAACAGTAAAGACTTTATTTTATTTTATAAATAGACTGCTGCTGCTGCTGCTGCTGCTGGTGGTGGTGATGGTGGTTTTGTCCTGGAATTCTTCAAATCTCCCTTTATATAAAACACAAAATGTAGATGAGTTTACAGCATGGAAGAGGAACCAAATTAGTCATTTAAATTCTATGAATTCTGTGAATGCCATTTTAATCAAAGCATTAGAAATCCCCTTATTACGATTCTTCCCAGCATCTCTCATAATTAGTAAGCGCTCTAGGCAGTGCTGGGATGTTAGAAAAGCATCCCAGCTCACAACTAAAATATCATCAATAAAAATATCAGACTGTAAAATCATTGAGAAGTGTTGCCTTCTAGCAAGTCGGTTTTTAGGAACAAACCTCAGTGGAGATTTTATTTTTACCCCAGGCTTTATTTGATCTACTGGCAAGCGGAAGACTTTGAGCTAGGGCTGAAGACATCACAAGAATAGCTTCTTTTGAGATGATTCTTCTCATCATTGTACCGGATTCTCACAGATAGTTCTTCATCAGAAGTCTGCTGCTCGGGGTCAAAGAGCTTTCAGAAGAAGCCCAAAATGCCGGCAAGGGTATTTGAATAGAAAGCAAAGTTTCCCCTTTCGATTCTGGCAAACTTCACTTCATATAAAAGAGCAAGTGTCACAGAAAGGAAAACAACTTTTCATATATTGCAGCAAGTTGGCATTCCACATTCCCACCGAGCATCCTGTTTTAAGGAGGAACTGACCTTTTAGGGATGCATACAATGAGGCGGACACTATGACATTTATCTTTCATATACTATCTCATTATCCAGTATCACTGGTCCTCGAGTCAGGAAACTGAAGGTTGAAGCAGCCAAGTAGCTTACCTGAAGCTGCACAGCAGGTAGGTGGAGAGGTCAAGATTAGAGCCCATGCAGGTCTGGCCCAAGCCCAGGCTGTTGCCTTAAGGTCACTATTATCACTATTAGAGCCTTTTCATTATTTCAATAATAATAATAATAATAAAAACAGACAAACAAGTAAATTCCTCACCCCTCAATCTCTCTATGCTTCCCCCACTGTACGTAGCTGCTGTTTCTGGCTATTCTATCCAAAGTGTATAATCAATGGCTTTTAGTATAACCACAATGTTGTACATCCATCATCTCAACGTTTATCTTTCACATATTATCTCATTTTAGATTTTGTTCTAATTTTAGAACAATTTCATTACTCCAAAAAGAAAGACTCCACACCCCTTTGCATTCCTTCCTCAGACTTACACAATCATTAATCTCATTTCATCTTTATAAATTGATTTTTATTTACATTTTGTATAAATGGAATCATACAATATGTAGTACTCTGTGTCTGGTCTCCTTCACTTAGTATAATGTTGTTTTTTTGTCTGATATTAACATTGTGTAGTATTAGCTTACATTTGTTCAGCTTCAAAGAAAAATGGTCTTATATATGCAATTCTACCCATATTCATATTTCACATAATGTATTTATATTTTACATAATATATTTAGTTCATAATAGGGCAGTCATACAGTATTTGTCCTTTTGTGTCTGGCTTGCTTCATTCAACATAATGTACTCCAGGTTCATCCATGTTGTCATATGCTTCACAACTTCGTTTCTTCTTACCGCTGCATAATATTCCATTGTGTGTATTCTCCACAATTTGTTCATCCATTCATCAGGTGATGGACACCTGGGTTGTTTCCAACTTTTGGCAATCGTGAATAATGCTGCTATGAACATCGGTGTGCAGATGTCTATTCATGTCACTGCTCTCAGTTCTTCTGGGTATATATCCAGTAGTGGTACTGCTAGCTCATGTGGCAAATCTATATTCAACTTCTTTAGGGACTGCCAAACAGTCCTCCACAGTGGCTGTACCATTCTACATTCCCACCAACAATGAAAAACCGTTCCCATCTCTCCACATCCTCTCCAACATTTACAGTTTTCTGAATTTTTAAAAGGGGCCCGTCTAATAGGTGTGAAATGATATCTCGTAATTTTGATTTGCATTTCCCTAATCGCTAGTGATGTTGAACATTTTTTGTATTTCTTCTTTGGACAGTTGTCTTTTGCCCATTTTTTAATTGGGTCATTTGTCTTTTTATTGTTGAGTTGTATGATCTTATATATCATAGATATTAAACCCTTATCGGATATGTGATTGCCAAATATTTTCTCCCATTGAATTGGCTGCCTTTTCACCCTTTTGACAAAGTTCTTTGAAGTGCAAAAGTGTTGAATTTTGAGGAGGTCCCATTTATCTATTTTTTCTTTTGTTGCTTGTGCTTTGGGTGTAAGGTTTAAGAAACTACCGCCTACCACAAGATCTTGAAGACTTTCCCTACATTTTCTTCTAGGAGTTTTATGGTTGTTGTTTTTATATTTAGGTCCTTGATCCATTTTGAGCTAATTTTTGTATAAGGTGTGAGATAGGGGTCTTCTTTCTTTCTTTTGGATATGGCTATCCAGTTCTCCCAGCACCATTTGTTGATTAGACTCTTCTGACCCAGCTGGATGGGCTTAATAGCCTTGTCAAAAATCACTTGACTGTAGATGTAAGGGTCAATTTCTGAGTTCTCGATTTGGTCCCCTTGGTCAATCTGTTTGTATTTGTGCCAGTACCATGCTGTTTTTACCACTGTAGCTAAGTAATATGCTTTAAAGTCAGGAAGTGAGTCCTCCAACTTTGTTCTTCTTTTTTAAGATATTTTTGGCTTTTCAGGGTCCCTTACCCTTCCAAATAAATTTAATTATTGACTTTTTGATTTCTGCAAAAAAGGCTGTTGCGATTGCATTGAATCTGTAAATCAGTTTGAGTAGCATTGACATCTTAATGATATTTAGTCTTCCAATCTGTGAACATGGAATGTCCTTCCTTTTATTTAAGTCTTCTTCTGTTTCTTTTAGCAGTGTTTTGTAGTTTTCTGAATATAAGTCCTTTATATCCTTGGTTGTTTATTTCTAAATATTTGATTGTTTTAGTTGCTATTATAAATGGAATATTTTCTGAGTTCCTCCTCGGATTGCACATCAGTAGTGTATAGAAATGCTATTGATTTTTGCATATTAATCTTGTATCCTGCCACTTTGCTGAACTCATCTATTAATTCTAATAGAATAAGCTGATAATTTGATCCCCATTTGGCTTTGGTCTTTGTGTTTACACTCTATTTGCATCTTTCAATAACTTTGGGGTCATTTACTCTTCTCTTTCTTTCATGATCCACCTTTGCTAATCAATCAGCAAATGTGATTGACTTTCTCTTCAAAAGCTTGTCAGAAGCCATCTCTTCTCTCCACCTCAGTGCTATCACCCTGGTCTGAGCAACTGTTACCTCTGGCCTGGGTTATTACAAGAGCCACCTGACTTATCTCTCTGTTTTTATATTCCCTCCCTCCCTACAGCAAGAGTGAGCCTTTTGAAATGTCACTCTTGTGCTCGATGTCCTGCAAGGACTATGCTTTTTCACCCAAAGTCATATGGTTTGCCCGTTTTCTCTCTGACTCATGCCTTATTTGCTAACTCCCCTTGCTAAGCCAGCTCCAGCTACACAGGCCTCATTGCTATTCCCTGAAAATGCCAGGCACATCCCCACCTCAGGGCCCTTGCTCTGCTGATCCCTCTACCTGGATCCCACTTTCTCTTGACTTTCAGGTCTTTGCTCAAACCTTGCCTTCTCAATAATGGCTTTCTGGACCATATTATTAAAATAGCAACTTGCCCGCCATCCCAATCCTCCTTTCTATCCTCTACTATTTTGTTTTTCCTGTACATATTAATTTCTAAAATACACAATTTGCTTATTTATTGTATTTATTGTTTGCTTTGTGTCTCCCCACCTGGAATATAAACGCTTTGTGCATTTTGTTCACTGATTCATTCCAAGTACCTAGAATATGTTTCTTGAATGAATGAATGAACAAATGTGAAACTCTAAATTTCTGTACTCTCTATTCCTTTTCATGGCTGCTTGCAAGCCAGCCAATTACTTATTGAGTTCTTCTCTTGCTTATAAATTTTGCTCAAAACAAGGAACAAGCAGCTCACTCAAACATTCAGCT
This sequence comes from Cabassous unicinctus, assembly GCA_029593785.1. Lineage (NCBI taxonomy): Eukaryota > Metazoa > Chordata > Mammalia > Cingulata > Chlamyphoridae > Cabassous > Cabassous unicinctus. The sequence goes on along the minus strand of JAQZBX010045893.1, from coordinate 11,039 downwards.
CTTTTCAAGTACTTTCCCTAGAGCTGCTGACTCAGTAGTTATCTGTCCTCCAGGTTATTGCAGACATATGTTTGCATGGTATACAAATGTTCCAGCTTTCCAGTCTGTAATACCTATTTTCTCACCACTCATGGCATGACTGCTAAGCCAATACCACATATATTAGATTTTTGTTATCACAGCACCACACTTCATGTAACAATTTCTGCACTAGATAGAGTAACACTGGCTCCTGGAACAGGAACTCCAAAATAGAGTGGCTTAAGAATGTAGAAGTGTGTTTCTCCTGTAATAGTTCCTAGGTAAGTGTTTCCTATTGATTGCTCTGTGATGTCATTCAGGCACCCAGGTTGACAGTGGCTCTGCCATCTTCATGGCTTAACTCCCAAGCTTGCTCTAGTCACTGACATTCGGGCCAGTAGGGAGGGGAGAAGATTACAGAGAAGTATTCTGCAAGGCTTTAGAGTCCATGCTTGGAATTGACACATTGTTTCATTCATTGATGAGACTTTATCTCATGGCTATACTAATTTGTGCAATGGAACTTGGGAAATGTAGTCCCTGGCTGGGCAGCCATGTCTCATCTGAAAACCATTATTATGGACAAAGAGGGAAGTGGATACTGTTATATGATGACTTACAGTCTTTGCAAAGGTAGTTACTGTTTTTGATGGATAGCTTCATTTAAAAAAAAATATAATTCACATACCATAAAATCCATTCTTTTAAAGTGTATAGTTCAGTGGCTTTTAGCATATTCACAAAGTTGTTCAGCCATCACCATTTTGAAATAACAGAACATTTTGCATCACCATAAAAAGAAACCCCTTATCCATTAGCAGTCAGTCCCTATTCCTCCATTTCCTCAACCCTTGGCAAACACTAATTAAATTTCAGTTTCTAGGCATTTGCCTATTTGGGACACTTCATAGTAATAGAATCATGCAATATGTGGCCTTTTGTGCCTGACTTCTTCTACTTAGCATAAGGTTTTCAAGGTTCATCCATGTTGTTGCATGCATCAGTACTTCATTTCTTTTTGTGGCTGAGTGATATTCCATTGTATGTATATACTACATTTTGTTATCTATTCATCAGTTATTTGATGGACATTTGGGTTGTTTCCACTGGCTATTAAGAATAGTGCTGCTGTGAATACTCGTGTGCAAGTTTTTGTACATATGCTTTCATTTCTCTTGAGTATAGACCTACGAGTGGAATTCCTGGATCATAGGGGGACTCCATGACTTGTGTGTGTTCGTGTAACACATGATCACTTTATTTTATTATATTTGACTTAATTTATTTTTTTATTACAACAGTGGTAGGTTTACAGAAACATGTTTAACTTCTTGAGAAACTGCCAAACTGTTTTCCAAAGCAGCTGCACCAATTTTGCGTTCCAGCCAGCAATTTCTCCACATCCTGGTCAACACTTGTTATTGTCTGTCTTTTTTTATTATATGGTATTCTGATGAGTGTGAAGTGGTATCTCATTGTGGTTTTGACTTGCATTTCCCTAATTAGTAATGGTTTTGAACTGCTTTTCTTGTCTTTATTAGCTATTTATATATTTTTGGAGAAATATTTTTCAAATCCTTTGCCCATTTTTACATTGGGTTGTTTGTCTTTTTACTGTTGAGTTCTTTGTATCTTCTGGATACTAGACCCTTATGGGATATATGATTTGCATTTTCTCTCATTCTGTGGGTTGTCTTTTCACTTTCTTGATAGTGTTCTTTGAGATAGTTTCATTTTCACCATTGAAGAAAATATGACTATGAGATGTTAAATAGCTTGCCCAAGATCATCCAGTAATAATAAACCCAGGGATATGAGCACAGCATTTTCTCCATAGTCCTAAATTCTAGACTTAACTGTCAAATCTGTTTGTAGCATGAGCAGCTACTAAAGTCTTTTGTGTTGAATAGTATCCTTATTTGCAAGTTTTGAAAAAAAAAGAAATAGTCATTCTTAACTCTCAGATATACATGGTATGAAAAGATAAATTGATTTTATTCTCTTTATACTATAACAGAATCAAGAAAGAGAAATAATTTAAAGCTATCTTATAAATATACTTAGCTGCGTGTTGTATTTGGTGATGCACATATAGGCTAATGGCAGAAAAAGAGAAACAGGATTTGAAAGCACTTGGAGAACTGATCATCTGGTGTCTTTCTCTTTTTCAGTCAAAGTACTTTTTTCCCAACCCCTCCTCTAGGGAAATAAGAATGACATCAGCTTTTAAGATAACCTAGACATGGAGTTTCAATAGCCTATTCCTGGGTCCTCCCATGAAATCTAATTTCTGATGGTGGGTTTCAGTAGTTCTATTTTCACTTCTCATCTAAAATCTTCATGGTCCATTTTAAATCTATTTCATTTGTCTTTTGTCTTCAGATGGAGAATACATTATTGATGCTTATCCTTTGCATATGTCTATCCTTTAGGTTAGAATTAAAACAGCAACAGAGAGTTGGCTTGATAACCCCACTGCTGTCAAATACATCAATTTCTCCCCTTCTATTTTCACATGTAGATGATAGATGGTTTCTTTTCCCATTTTCCAGATGAGTTTACACAACTTTAGAGATGTTAGATGATTTGCTTCAAGGTTGCATAGCTATTGAATTGCTGAACCACAGTCAAATTTTAGTGGCCTGACTCTAAGTGCAGTGCTTTCACATCACCATGGCAGAGATTTCCAGGTACCCACCCAAATCCACTCCTCCTGCGGTCACTGAATTAGAAGTCCTGGGCAAGCCATGACTAACCGAGTAGAGCATATAGCCCAGATGCCCTTGCAGTTAGGTATGGCCCTGCTACTGAGTTCTAGCCAATGCAGTGGGGGTGGTGATGGTGGTGATGGGGTATGTGTGTCACTTCCAGGCCCAGCCCATGCAACCTCCCCTGTATGGGTTCATGCTCTTTCCCCTTTCCAAGGAATGGGATGGCGGTGCCCAGAGCAACCTTGGATGCCCGCATAGTCATCAGCCTGGTTCCCTGAATGACTGCGGGGGTTGGGTACAGAGGGAGAGCCCTCCCCCTGACCTGAACTTCTTGTTCTTTAAGTCTCTGAATTTTAGGGGTGTATTAGTCAGCGTAGACTTCACTAATGAATGCAATCCAGATTGCCATTTTGCTTCCATATTTTTAGTGTTAGGAGGTTCACTACTTTGGGAGGCAGTAATGTTAACTCTTTTATCATGTTAAGATATTTTTTCCTATAGTTTCCACTTCAGAGTTCTAATTCTTCCCTATGAAGTAATTAGAACAAATTCTGCACACTTCTTCAGAATAAGCCTTCAAACACTTGAGCACAGCTTTTTGATAGCCAAGTCTTCCTTTCTTCAGAGAGCGTCCAGCACCTAAGTAGTGGTGGTTTGTCAACGCAAAATAATCATTAAATTAGAAGCGCCCCTTTTCCTGAATGTGCTCCACTGCATGGCCTTTGAGATCATCTTTTTCTTCTGCAGCTTTTGCTAAGGCCATGGAGAGCAGAGCCATGGAAGAAATTCTTATGAGAGAATTTTGGTTCATTTCTCTCCCCAATTTAACCCTGCTGTAAAACTGACCCTGAGAAATCTGATAAAATGGAGGCTTGGGGGGTCCTGGGATGTAAGCTGCTCATACTACAGCTGCGTTCTTGAAGAGAGAGAAAAAGAGCAAGTGAGCAAGGGAGGGTGAGCACATGACCCCCAGGTGTCCATGGAGACAAGGAAAGCTTCGTGAAGACCTGTGAGGAGAGAAGGTGGTGGGGAAGGAAAAGGCAGCAAAAAAAGCTCGAGAGTCACTCCTCCCAAGAAGGCATTTCACCGCCACCACGGGGAGTCCATGGCTCTCCGCAGGGCCCTTTTAGCCAGTTGAGATCACATTTTCTCCTTCTATTTGCCAAGCACAGCTTTTCAAATCTGTGTGGAGAAACAGGATCCCGGGAGGGAGGATTATCTGACAGGGACTTCCCGTGTCTCCACCCTTGTGACATGTCTGTCTCCATGTGGCTTTCACTGTCTTCCAATTGCAAAGACCTCAGTTAAACACCCTTCGTGTGATCTGATGTGCGTGCACCCCCGACTGGCTGAGTCAGTTTAGGGATGCTCTCTCCTGCTTGATTTTAACCCTGAAAGGGCTACTAAAGTACAGTAATGATCTGAGGTTCTTAGAACCCAAAACCTGAAAATACAGACTAGTTTTCAGTCCCAAAAGCTCAGCATCCACCAAAATCCCCGAGTCCCTAACAGCAGACATCATCTTTCATGTGGACAGAACAGAGGTTTCAGATGGCAAAATAGCCCGAGCTGTCAATGAATAGTTCTAAAATGCCTCGTGGAAAAAGACAGCGAGAGAACACGTGAGAAAGCAAAAACAGGCAGCTTTATTAGTTTCAAGGCTGAACAGGTGGCTGACCTTGCCCTCAAATGATCGGCAGCATGTCTTAAATGGAGAGTATTGGACAGAGCTTATGCCTGTATTGGCTGACAAGGATAATTGTCTTCTTGTTGGTTTCATCCATCTTCTGTCTCCATGAAGTCACTTTGTTCATCTTGCCTGACCCGCTTTCCTTCTGACTGACTAGCAACTTCCTTGTCAGGCTGCTCCACAGAACACACCAGCTGACAGAATCTGGGGCTTCTCTGTTTGCTAATTATCTGGCTCCAAACAAGAAGGCAATTTCCTGGGCACTGTGCTGTCCATGTCCTGTTACCACCTTTCTTGCTTTCATCAGTGACAATAAAAAGGCTTTTTGCGACTTGAAAACATTTGCGCACACACACACACATGCCATAAAAGCGAAAGAAAAGCTAGAACGTTTCCCAACAAAAACCTGGTGCTAAGACACAATCAGTTCTTTTTACTTAAACAGGTCAATAAGTGAAAGCAAAACGTGATCACTGACCTCTGTTGTGTCTGAAATCCTCTTCAAAGATGATATTGGCTTCCTTCTGTGAGTGAGGCATCCTCCTCAGCCCCCCCC
>JAQZBX010045892.1:0-21096 GCA_029593785.1 Cabassous unicinctus | reverse complement strand
TGTCAGTATGTTAGTTGGTTTCTAGGTTTTATATTAAAACATAATAGAAATTGATGAAAGACAAATAATGGAAATTACCCCTGAATTCTATGCTGCTGTAAAAAGAAATGAATTTGAGACACAAATGAGAGCATAGATGAAATTGAGGACATTATGCTAAGTGAAATAAGCCAGACACAAAAGGACAAATATTGTATCATCTCATTAAAATGAATTAAGTATGAAAAATAAACACATGGAGTTACCTAACATGGCTGGTTTATAAATGGTATTGTGGCTGAAAGGGGTAGTCTGGGGGTGCAAATGTCAATTGAAAGAGATCAAGAGAATAATCTAGTAAATGAATAACATAGTGAACCCAGAGGTGTATGAGGGTTGTGATTAATAATTCAAATACAAGAATGTTCTTCTATGAACTAGAACAAATATATGTCACTATTATGAGATGGTAAGAATATAGTGATGTATGGTAAAAATACAATCAATGTAACATAGATACAGTTAACAGCAATATTGTAATATTGTAATATTACAATAGTGGCAAAGTAGGAACTATATCAATGTTAAATGTCAGTAATAACATATTTGATATTTTCTTTTGGACTAAGGAAAATGTTCAAAGATTTATGGGGAGGTAACTGGACAACTCTGTGATGAAAGTGAGAGCCCTTTGGATAGACTGTACAATGCATGGGATGTATAATACAGTGAACCATGTAGTGGAAGATGGACCTTGGTTAACTGTACAAATATGAGTGCAGTCTCTCATGAACTATAACAAATATACACTAAATACATGGTGCTAATAATTGAGGGTGTACGGAAAAAATGCACCAAGTACATGCATGGACCAGTGTTGGTGGTAATATTCTGATCATATTCTTTCATAATCTGTAACAAATATTCCACAACAATGTAAGTTGTTGTTAAAGGTATGGTATATGGGGATTCTGCACATTATGCATGATTGTTTTGTAAGCTCACCACTTTTCTAATTAACAAAAAAAAAGAAAAACAGTGAAAAAAAATGGAGGGGAGATTGTAACCACTGACCAAAGCAGAGTTGTTGTTATTGTAGTTATAAACATGTATTAATTAAGTAACTTATAACATTGATACAAATAATAAATTTTTAAATAAAATTTTAAACCATGTGAACGAAAACAAACAAAACAGAAACACACACACACACATACACACATGATTGACTTCAAATAAGAGACCTAACCTCAAAACTGGAAGAACTAGGAAAAGAAGTGCAAAGTAAGCCAAACATGAGCAGAAGTAAGGAAATAAATATTATAGTGGAGATAAATGAATTTGAAAACAAAACAAACAAACAGAAAAACAGTAGAGAGAATAAACAAAACCAAAAGGTGGTTTTTTGAAAAGATTAGTAAAGTCAACAAAACATTATCTAGACTGACAAATTAAAAAAAAAGAAAGTGCATAGAAATAAAGAAAATAAAAAATGAAGAGGGAGACAGCACTACTGACCCTGTTGAAATAAAAGATGATATGACCAACTATATGCCAATAAGTTGGTAACCCATATAAAATTGACAAATTATGAGAAAGAAAGAAAGTACCTACATTGATTCAAAGAGAAATAGAAGATGCCAACAACCAATAACTAGTAAAGAGATCAAATCAGTAATCAAAAAGCTCTTAACAAAGAAAATCCCCAGGACCAGATGTCTTCACAAGAGAATTCTGCCAAACATTCCAAGAAGGCCTACCTACTTTTCTATTCAAATTCTTCAAAAATATTGAATAGGAGGTAACACTCATTAACTTGATCTATAAAGTCAATATGATACTCATACCAAAGATACCACAAGATAAGAAAACTTTAGACCAATATCACTTATTAATATAGATGCAAAAATCCTCAATAAAATACTAGCAAACAGAATCCAACAATACAGTAAAAGATATACATACCCTGAACAAGTGGGATTTATCTCTGTAATGAAAGAATGACTCCACATACAAAAATCAATTAATGAAACACATCACATTAAGAGAATATGTACAAAAAGCACATATTCTCAATTGATACAGAAATGGCATTTGACAAAATACTTCCTTTCTTGATAAAAACAATTAGAACTCTAGGAATGGAAGGAAACTTCCTCAACATAATAAAGGACAGATACAAAAAGCCCACAACTGGCATCCTACTTGATGGTGAATGGCTGAAAGCTTTAGCTCTAGACATGTATACCCAATGTTACCACTATTATATAACATTGTGTTGGAAGAGCTTGCCAGAACACTTATAGAAGAAAAAGAAATAAAAGGCATCCAAATTGGAAAGAAAAAATACATTTTTCTCTATTTAGAATGATATCATACTACATACAGAAAATCCGGAACACTCCATAACAAAGTTCTTAGAGCTAATAAATGAATTCAGCAAACTGGCGGGGTACAAAAGCAACATCCAAAAATCAGTAGTGTGTATATACAAAAGTAAAGAACAATCAGAAGAAGAAATCACAGCAAAAAATCCATTCACAATAGCAACTAAAAGAATCAAAAATATAGAAATAAATCTAACCAAGGATGTAAAGCACATGTGCAGAGAAAACTACAAACCATTGCTAAAGAAATCAAAGATTTTTGACCAATGAACTGAATTGAAAACTCAGAAATAGACCCTCAAATCTACAGTTAAGTGACTTTTGCATAGGCTGTCAACTCATCCTCCCCAACCCCCCACCCGCTGGGACAGAATGGCCTTTTCAACAAATGGTGATGGAAGAACTGAATCTGATAAGCATTTAATATCCATGATATATAAAGATATCATACAACTCAACAATTAAAAGACAAACTATCCCATTAAAAATGGGCAAAAAACTGTTCAAAGAGGAAATACAAATGGTGAAGAAACACAGGAAAACATGATCAACATCAGTAGCAATTAGGGAAATGCAAATAAAAACTACAATCAGATAAAATTCCACACCTGTTAGACTGGACACTATTAGAAAGTCAGAAAACTGTGATTGATGAAGAGGATGTAGAGAGATAGGAACCCTAATTCCCTTGTGGGAATGTCAAAATGTACAGCCATTGTGGAGGACTGTTTGGCTTTTCTGAAGGAATTTAAATATAGACTTGCCATGTGACCAGGAATACCTTTGCTAGGTATAAACCCATAAGATCTGAGAGCAGTTAAATGAACAGATATCTGCACACTGATGTTCATAGCAACATTATTCATGATTGCTAAAATTTGGACACAACCTAGGTGTCCATCAACTGATGAAAGGATAAACAAATTGTGTTGTATACACACAATGGAATATAATGCGGTGGTAAGAAGAAATGAAGATGTGAAGCCTATGACAACATGGATGAACCTGTAGGACATTATGTTGAGTGATGCAAGCCAGATACAAGGGGACAAATACTGTATGATTTCACTATTATGAAGTAAATATATTATGTAAACTCATGGAATTAATAATTAGAATATAGGTCACCAGAAGACAGAATGAGTGTAGAGAATTGAAAGCAGATTCTTAATCTGTGCAGAATTGATTAAAAAGTTGTTTGCTAATATTTGGAAATAAAGGGAAATAGTGAGAACACATCATGCTAATTGTGACTAGCAGAGGTATTATATTGGTATGACAGTGGTTGAAACAGAAAGCCTAAGGACATAATATTACTAGAAGGAATGCTTAAAAAATGTAACATCGGACTGTATAACATAGTGAAACATCATGTAAAATACAAATATGGGTGATATTGCACATATACGACAGTTTTTACAAAATATAAATCCAAAAATACTAAGAGAAGGAAACTGAACAGCTGGTATGTGCATATCTGGGTGATGTTAGAGACTTAAATCATGGTGATTGAATATAAAGCTTCATTCAGGTCTCAAGTCTATACTCCTATGCAGTTTTACTTTTAACAAAACCAATATATTAATCATTATTTCACTTCTTGTTATATATTTTTATTTTTCAGAAAGCATAGGAGAGAGAGCCTATAACAAATTCATTTCATCAAATACTTCAAATTTCTTTCATCTTCTTTACTTATTTGACAAATTTTCCAGTTGAGAATATATTAAAATAAATATCCATGATGGCTAATTATATTTACTCTGACAATATTTGTATCACTGATAAATGGTGTCAGGACTGAGGATATGAATAAGAATCATTAACACTCTACCCTTCTTCTTGATGAGGATATAACTTCTGAAAATAAAGATGGATGTACTGTTGAAGACTCAGCCAAATTTGTGTTCTGAATATTCCAGTCTTTGGTCCTTTGCTTTAATTTGATGAATCTATAAGCTACATCTACAGGTAATTAAAAAATTAATTAAAGGAGATGCATGTTTACAGAAAAATCATGCAGAATATGGTTTCCAAACACCCACCCCCCAAGTTTTTTCTATTATTAATATTTTACTTTAGGGTGGTATCTTTGTTACAATTGATGAAACAAATTTGCATAATTGCATTGTTAACTATAGTCCATAGTTTACATTAGGCTTCACTGTTGTGTTGTTCAGTCCTAAGGTTCTTTATAAAATTGTTATTCTGATAACATATATACAATCTTAATTTTCTCCTTCCAACCACATTCAAATACAAAAGTCAGTGGTGTGAACCACTCTCACAATGTTGGGATTCCATTGCCACCATCCATTACCAAAACTCCCCATTCTCTGCTACTACCCTGATCTCTGGTAACCTGATTTCTCATCTGCCCCATAAGTTACCTAAAAAAAAATTCTATGAATTTCCTTATTCTACTTATTTCATTTCAGTGACATTATGCAATATTTGTCTTTTTGTGTCTGTCTTATTTTACTCAGCATGGAGTCCCACTTATAAAAACTTTGTTCCTTTCCATGGCTGCAAAATAATCCATTGTATGGATATATCACAAATTTTATCCATTCATCTGTTGATGGTCACTTGGGTTGCTCCTATCTTTTGGCAACTTTGTATAATGATACTATGAAATCAGTGTTCAAATATATGTTAGAGTTACTGCTTTCAGTTCTTTTGGATATATACCTAGAAATGGGATTGCCAGCCATATGGTAAATCTATACATAACTTTCTGAAGAACCACCAAAATGTTTCCAAAATGATTGTGTCATTCTACATTCTCAGCAACAGTGAGCAAGTTTAGTCCCTAAGCTGTCTCTTAAGTTTGTAACCACCTAGTGATATGACAGAGATTTCCTTGAGTGATAGGAGCTAACAAAAACAGGCCAATGCAAAACACACAGTCTTTGCAAATAGGCTCTATGTTGCCCTTCAGTCAAGAAGGTGTGCTCATGGCAAATGTGAAGTGTAGGGTCATCTCCACCATTTCAAAGTTCTCCCTCAAGCTGGGGTTGTGATTACTCATGGCCTTAGGATTTTTCCATTTACAGAAATTTGACTACCACCTCTACTTCCTATGAAATAGACTTTCTACCCACCCCTGGTTGCTCTATTGCATGACTTATAGCAGGTAATCCTTTGTCCCAGGCTGCTTTAACTTAATTATTTCTTACAGTGCTTTAGCGGTTTGTAATTTGCTTTAGTCTGTAGGCCAAGATCTGGGAGGGTAAGTCACAACTGAGTTTCCTGGCACAATCTTTCTGGTTGCCATCTGATAGATTAGCACCAAAATACTGCCAATGCAGCATAAACATAGGGGTTTAACTCTGCTATCTTCAGAACAAGGCCAGAAACCCACAATGGGAGTGCAAAATAGTCCCTCACGGTGTAAGACAGGGGTAGGCAAGGGGCCAGCAAGGGTGTTACAAGCTTCTTCTACCTTTTTTAAAAGCTGTATTTTCTTGATTTAGCATATACTCAGTTACTTCAACCCTTTAACATTTTTCTGGAATTTTGAGGAAAAGGGCTTTGCCAGTTTTTGCTAGTTTTTCAAAGATTCTGTGGGCAAAGAGCACCTTAGAGCATCTTATGCCACAATATTGGGTTATTTGTTCCTATCAGTAAATTTTGAACCAAGAAAATGTTATAACATTTTGTTACTGATCTTGGTATACTTTTAGTCTCAAGGAATTCTAAACACTTTTGAGAACATTAAGTAGAAATTAGATTAACCTAATTGCTTTTTCCTGAAAATATTCTAGGATAAAGACTAGTATATAGACTTTAGTGACAGCGTTTTTGTTTTTTGTTTTTTTTTTGGATTTAATGCATTTTTGCATTATAAGAAAGAGAGTGCTGGTAGTGGTCAAATCATTACACTTCCAGGACTGTGGGGAAACATGAAGACTAGGTTATCTCCTTTGTGGATCTGGAAAGACAGAGGAAATATACAAAATATTCTAGAGGTGCTATTGCATATTTGGCCAAACCCATTGTTAATTCTTTTGGCAGGATTTTGGTAGCTTAGTTCACCCAAATGTCCAAGCCCCTAAAATATCTTATATTTATATATGCCCAAGAAAATGTAGATGATAAATCCTGAGGGTAAGCCACAGAGAAGCATCAATCTCAAAGACTTTGTTCACTAGTTTTTGTATTACAGGATATGACTAATTAGAAGGATTGTCCAAGAATCGAGTAGTCAAGCTCTAAATTTCTGGTCCTCAAAATTTGCTTTTTTCCAGATCTTAATTGATTTGATGACACCAATATTTGGAGTTTAAGTCTGAGCTACTCTAAAAATCTTTATTTGGATGATCGACTTGGTATTTCTCCAGGGAGAGGCTCAATAATATTTTTTCCAATTCCTTGCAGATCTCTCAGTGACCAGCTTTGCTCAAAGCAACGGTGCACTTGTTAGAGTAACTAATGAGTATTTCCTCTTCATTTATACATTTAGAAATCTATTCAAGATCTTTGCATTGATATTTCTAGTAGTTTGGGAGCAGAGCAGGCCAGAAGTGACTTGAAGAATGGGCTATTACTATTTTCTTTTCAGAAAGCTTGAGGTTCTGACTCCGCAGAGTTACAGTTTCCTTGAACTTGATGGCTGACTATTAGAGTAATTTCTTTTGTTGTTCAAAGTGTCTTCAAGTTATTTTGAAGTCTTTAATGTCCCTAATCATTCATGGTATACCTGCAACTTTTGAAAATGGAAATGTAAGTTTAATTTGCTGAATTAAAAAGGTAGGTCCATTGTAATCTGCAGAGCCACTGCAGCAGATAGTGTAGGGATTTCAGAGGAGATTCCTGGAAATTGGTCTATAAAGGGTGTCAAGGATGATGTGTGATAAAGTAAATAACTGAGTTTAAAAGAAGATCCTTATTTAGGTGAAAATAAATTGTAGTAGTGGTTAGATGCAGGCAAATGCAAGTGAAGGTTAGAGTTAGAACAAGTCACTGATCACTGCAATTGGATCAGAGTGATCTAAGCAGCCCCATCAGGGAAATTTTTTGGACCATCAGAATGACATAGCATATAACCACACCTGATTTAAGGAAAACCTCTGGATTCAGATGGTCAATGAATTGACATACTGCTCTTCTTATTAAAAACAATTATCTGTCTTCAGTGGTTTGTTATAATCTTCAACCCCCTCTAAACACAAGATTCTGTGGTCCTTGTCTTAAGAACAAACACAAGTCTGATCTTCATATGATCATTTCTTCATCCAATTTATAGTTACATTCACACTGACTTGTGTTTAAGAAATATTTGCCTCAATAACTTTTCTTTATTGTTATATTTTTAAAGTTTTTTCTTTTTCAGTTTCATATACATTTTATGATATCATCTAATACAAAATAATTTTAACAAGATTGCAATTATTTTTAACTGTCATCATTCTTGTAATAATTAACAGAGTATTATATTGTAACTAATTTAATCTGATATTAAAATTACTACTTATGCTTGTTAAAGATTATCTTACTGTTTTCATGAGTTATATATTGATTATTTTAAGTAGATGTAAATTTTCCTATGGCATTCCTTGAAGTCACCTGGATGCTGAAGTGTAAAAGTAAGACTATCATGTTCTGGAACATGTAGTGTTGATGGAATCATCAAAGGGATGTGCATTTGGTCTGACATTTACCAGCTTTATTTAACATTCATTAGCTTAAAATTACCCATTAATGAAATAAATCTTAAAAGAAGATTTCAATTTATTTTGGAATATTGGAGGTTATATATAAAGTGGTAGCCTAAAAGTAGTATCTATGGAAAGGGTTGATACTCTTATTATAGTCATCATCATACATGCTTTCCCTTTTATTTGTTTTTCCAAGTCAGAAGCTAGTTTTTCATTTTTTTTTTTTTTAGTTAACATATTTCCTTTTAGGGATGTTCTTGGATTTATGAGAATTATCACTTCAATATAAAAGAAAATAGTGAACTTGATATTTGCTATATGTTCTAAATACTCAAGTGAACAAAATAGAACAGATGTTTACCTTATTATTTTTACCTTCTAGTGTGGAAAATGCATCCTTGAACAAATAGGGATCCACTGAGCTGATGTGAAAATGATCAATGCTATGAAAAAGGAAAGATTACTCTGTGATTTCTCTGCATGCTTGTGTGGTGGGAAGTGTGGGGGAACAGTCTTTTAATGGAAGTGATGTTTGAGTCCAGATCTGAATAATGAATAAGACTTAGCCAAAAGAAGAATGAGGGGAAATACTGTTTAAAGTAGAAACAATAGTACATGCAAAACCCTGGAGGTAGAAGGAGAGCAAGACCACAAGATGGTCCCTGGGCCAGTTCTACAAATGGATAGGAAAAAGAATATAGAGATATGAAAAGTTTAATTTGTATATATGTTAGTTTTTCTTTGTTTGAAGATAATTACTGAAATGTACAGTTTGTTCTCTTAATCACAAGATTCTCATTTCATAAATATATACATTATAACTTGAATTCTGATTTTTTACTATTGATTTCCTTTCTCTTCAGTCTTGCATATATATTACTGATTTGGTTTCCTTCATTTTTCTCCTGAGTTTTTCTGGATTTTCTTAACTTAGCTACTTCTTGTTTTGGGAGTTTAAAATTTTACTTTAGCAATTAATTCCTTGTGTTTTCCCAAAACTTGTTTTAAAACTTATCAGAAATGATCACTTTACCACTTTTTTTATAACTACATTTTCCCTTGAGAAGAACTTTTTTAAATTTTATTTGAGATATTGATTCATATTAATCTAGAATTCTTGCAATTTTATTCTCTCAAAATTATAATTGTGTTTTATAGAATCTAAATATTCTAATTCTTCTCTTATGTTAAGATTCATTATTTTGGTATGAATTATCTTTGGGATTTTTGATTTCACAATTTTACCTTATTATTTCATGTTAGTGATGCAGAGCTTCCTTTATCTTTCTTCTCTTTCTTTTGCTTTTAGATTGATAATACAACTTCACTGTAATGTGAATTATATTATAGCACATATTACTTTTTTCTAAACTTGTATTTGTTTGGAATCATATAAATTAGCCCATTATATTTTTGCCATTTTGTTTGTATTTATCGCCTTCTTCTTTAGTTTTATGGTATTTTGTGGTTTTGTTTAAGCTGGTTAGAAGGTAAACTAATTAACTTACTAATTAATTTACTATGCATATACAGTCATTTTTAAATGGATGTTATCCATTTAAGAAGAATAAAGAATAAACTGAAATCTGGGTTTTGAAAAAGCTAACGTGAAGTAGAACACAGAGGAGAATCATGCAAAATGATCTTGGAACTTAAAGAATTTTTGCTTAGGGTCCACACTCTTTTGAAAAATTGATTCCTAGAATTCAGCATATTCTAACCTCTGAAAACATTGCAATTCTTTTGAATGAGTTACTGAAGACATGTCTTAATCCTTTGTTTCTCAAGATATAATTGCATCTGTTCAACATGTTTGCAATGGATGACATTAGCTCTGTCATACAATTGTTAATAGTCACTGATTATTTTGCTGATGACTTAATATAGAGGTATATAAGCTATCATAAGTGATGGAAACCACAATCATCTTGAAATAAAAGGTGGAAAAGACTTTTTTAATTTGTTGGGCAGAGGGAAATCCTAAAATGATTTTAATGATGTATATGTAGACAGAACGACACATACAAGGGACATGATAAAAGCCAATTGCACAGACTATAACCATATACTCTAAAAGTCATTGTCTGAGCATGAAATCTTCAAGACATGAGAGGAAAGAAAGCAAAAATAATCAATGATATTTGTATCATAAAATTCCAGATTTATTAACAAGATAAGTGGTGAGAATATGGTCAATATGCTGAATGTCTAGCAGCAGTAGACAAGCCTTCTACAGTCTCTCTTGTTCATGATGAAAGCAGAGAGACACAAGAGATGATTGCTGTCATCATAGCAATAAATACAAACCACAACAAGTATGTAATCATGATGTGGGGAAAAAAAAAACTCTTAAATAGCTGAGGATGCAAAAATCCTAAATGAAATTAACTATGTAATCTAATGAACCCTTCATAGGAATGAAATGCCCCAAGACTGCCTTCTTCTACTGATGGAAGATTTTGCCATGGACAGGAATAATAAGAAACTGGACAAAACTTTAATGAACTTTTAGTATTTGCACATGAAGTTTCATGACAGATTAGAATTCCACAGTTTCCCAGCCATAAACTGAACCTGCACCCATAAGTCAACTCTTTCTCCTAAGTCCTCATCAGGGTCTTAGCTTAGTAGACCAAAGCCTAGGGCAGGATAAGCTATTGTCCCAAGATCAAGTTGCCTGTCTCTGAATATGTTTCAAGCCTTCGATTCAGAAGTGTAAAAATAGGGTAGAAGAGCTTAGAGAAACACTTCCAAGCTTTTCCACCAAATCTACGCAGAGTATAGGGTAGCTCTGTTCCAAAGCCAGTAAGCATGCTAGAAGGGAAGAGAAAAATATCCATGAGTACAGAAAACAGGGAGACTGGGAAACAATGAGAACTCCCCAGTGTGAAGACAATGATCTGACATTATTTTAATGCTGAAAGGGACAAGAACTAAAAACTGCCATCTAAAATTCTTCATCCAGTAAAAATACTCATTAAAAATGAGGTGAAATAAAGTCATTTTTAATGCAGGAAAAAACTGGGGTAAATTATATTAAGAAGAACTACACTTAAATAATGCTGAAAAAGGTCTTCATGTTAAAAAGGTATGATATCAGGAACCTAGAATGTGCTGAAACAAAGAGAAACAGAAAGTGTAAATATATGTGAAAATATTTAAAAACGCACTCTTTTCTTAGACTATTTATTTACATGTACATGTATATTTTGTATTTATTAATTATCTTTACAAAATGAAAAGAAGATTGGAAATAAGGAATGGTAACTCATTTTCCACAGAAAAAAATAATTTTATATGTAGAAAACTCCATGGAAACCTTTAAAATTTCTTGAATTAGTAAATGAATTTAGGAAGGTTTAAGCATGTAAAGTCAATGACCAAGGTCCATGTGCTAGCAACGAATAATTGGAAAATGATGTAAAAGCAATTCTATATATAATATCATCTATAACACCAATACTTAGGAATAAGTCTATCAAAACGTGTACTAGACCTGTACTTTAAGAACTTTAAATCCTAGCTATGAAATTAGTGAAATCCTAAATAAACTGAATGATATACTATGTTCAGGGATTGGAAGATTACATCTTGTTAAAATGTCAATTTCATAATCTTTGACAGATTCAATGAAATTTAGTCCAAAATACAATAATCTCGTTTGAATAAATTGACAAACTAATTCTAAACTTATAAGGAATTTTCAAACATCTATAAGTGTGAAAATAATATTGAATAAAAAGAATCAATTAAAGCAACTAAAGTATATTTTTTCAAGGTTTAGTATAAAACCACAGTAATCAAAGTATGATGGTATTTGACTGAGGATAGAAAAGCAATTGTTGGGACATCATAGAGTAGCCAAATCTTGACCCACATGAATATAGTCAATAGATTTGACCAATGATCCGGTCAATTGTATAAGGAAAGAAAAAAAATAATTTGAATAAATAGAACTAGAAAAATTGGATGTACTTAAAGAAAAATAACTTCTATCAAATTCCATTCACAAAATAAGTAATTTAGGATAGACAGTGAAGCTAACACCAAACTAACACTCATATGCATTTAGCAATAACTCCCCATACTCCCTTTCCTGCTTTTTATCTCTATGAACTTGCTTATTCTATGTATTTCATACAAGAGATATCAAACAATATTTGTCCCTTTTGTGCCTAGCTTATTTCACTCTATATGATGTCTTGTTCATCCACGTCTATTTATGGCTGAATAATATTCCATTGATTGAAATATACCACATAGAACTTCATTTTTAAAGAACATTTTCCTCAATAACTTTCTTTCAGTTTTCCTCTTTTTATTACTATATATTAGAGTATTAGTTTTATGTCATTACATTAAAAATTTTATATACTTTTACAAGATATCAGTGAATAAAATGTTTTTATCTTTCAATATATCAACATAAATATGCAATTTCAAGGTAAACATTATAAATATAACACCAAATTATGATATACTATATTTTAATTAAGCAATTTAGCCAAATATACAAAAATATTTCTATGTTTGTTAAAGATTATCTTGATCTGAACATTGGATGTTTTAAAGAAAAATTAGTCTTCTTGAGATGTTCCTTGAGGTACTCTTGATGATTATGTGCAGAGGCAGTACCATATGCTATAGCAACCACAACCATAAATCACACTTCAAATTGCCCATGTATAAAACAAAGATTAAAAACCAAAACTAAGGCTGTTTGGAAAATTATTTTAATATAAATTTTATATATACACATATATGTTCATTTAATTAGTGATCATATGATAGATATATAGTCATTTGGCCTAAACTGATCTCTTAGTTAATGTAGCTTTTATCTTTGACATATCCCAAAACTAAAATCAAATATAAAAAGATGGTTAAATTTTTATTCAAAGTTTAAAAATATAGCTTATTTTACTCTTTTTGTTATTTTCTGATTAGTTTTTAGAGTTAGAAATTAGTTTTGCATTTTCTTTATTAACTATAACTATTGATTCTGTTTTCTATGGGGGTCAGTGTGTGAGTCTTTTTAATTGAATGTGTGTGAAGATCATCTATTAAGTATCATTTATGCACTAGATTTTTGTACACACTCATGTGTGCATAATAAATAAATATTTTCCCTTAATGACAGATTTAAATGTACAATATAAACAGAACATTTAATGAAATTAATGCTAAAAATGTCAAAACTCAAAATGTCAGGTAGAATAGATACCTTCCCAGTCTCGTAGTGTATCTTCATCTGGTGGGGGATGAAGGCAAAGCCTTTAAGTGGAAATGATTTTTAACCTGAGACCTAAATGAAGAATAGAAGTGAGATACAAGAATGAGGGAAAAATGTTTTTTGAAGAGCCACAGAATGTGTAAAATTCTTGTGATATCAGGTGAAAAAACAAAGTGTGGCCAGGAGACCTGTGCTATATCATGATGGGAGACAATTGACATATAAGAAAATTTGTTCAAAAGTGGAGTGAGTTATTTTCTTTGAGAAAAATTGATGGACATTCTGTGTTTTTGTAATGGACAAGCCATTTGTTTCATGAGAAATTTTATTATTACTTTAATAATAAGTTTTCATTGTTATTTCTGTTTCAAGTATCTTAGACTTCCAGATATGATGCTAGTTTGGTTCCTTGATTTCTTTTAAAAACCATCAAGTTTGCATGAGGTACAGAACTTCATTGCTTAGTTAGCTATATTTTGAATTTGGATGTTTATACTTTGTTTTAGCAGTTGGATGTTTCCAATGCTAGTATTATATCTTTTGATATTCTTCAATGCAGTGATCATTATGATCTTGTTCTTACCATTTCATATACCCTTTGAAAAGAGCTTTTCATCACATTTATTTAGGATATTTTAAATTCTGCCTAATTTGTCCACAATGCCCAATAGTGCCAGATGGTAACTTTTAGGTCTATTAAAATTGTGCCAAACATGACTTCTATATTTTTCTTTATTTTGATCAATTCTCACATTCTTCATTTTATGTATTTTTGTGTTTCTGTCTGATATTATCAGGATTATGGCCAAAGAACTTCTTATAATATTGCTTGTATTACAGGTTGGTTGCCAATATATTTTCTCAACTTTTGTTTTTTTGAGAAAGGCTTTATTTCACCTTCATTTATGATAAAAGTATTTTCAAAATATTTTCAACAAATATTTCACTGAGTGTTTAGTTCTTGGGTAAGAATATTTTTTTTTCACTAGTTTTAAAGTTGCTCTCTGTCTTTGCTAGTTTCTGATGAGAAATTTGCTATGTTTCTTATCTTTTTTGCACTGTATGTAATATTTACCCTTCATTTGACTACCTTGAAGATTTTTCTTTGATTTTGGTTTTCTGAAGTTTCAATATATTATGTCTAGTTTACTCTTTTTTTTTGTCGTGTCTACTTCTGAGACCCTTGAAACATGTATATTAAACATTTATATTGTCCTGGATGATCTGTTTTGCTTCAATTTTTTCTTTCTTTCTTACAGTTTGGATAATTCTACTGACTTACATACCTACCATTCTACTGACCAACGTTTGAGTGTGTGTGTTTATGTGTGTGTGTGTGTGTGTGTATATATATATATATACTTGTATACATTTATATACCTGTATATACATATATGTATATATTTCTAATATTTCTATTTCAATTTTTTTTATTTTTTCCATATTTCTGTTGGAGCACCAATTCTGTTCAGTCATGTGTTAGCCTTTCCCACTAGATCTTTTTAACATAGTAATCATAGCTATTTTAAAGTCCTTGTCTGATAGATCCATCATCTCTGTCATCTCTGATACTGGCTGATGACTGCTTTATATCCTGATGGTGAGACTTTCTTTCTTTCTTTTCCTCTTGCAAGAAATTGTGTTTACAAGTTTAGAAACTGTGATAAGTAGTATATAAATGTGGAAATGAGCATGCTTCTTTTTAAAAATCTGGCTGTTAGTGTTGGGGACTGGGTGACTTGAGTCAACAACTGAGTTTAGTTTGTGTTTTTTTATATCCTGATGGTGAGACTTTCTTTCTTTCTTTTCCTCTTGCAAGAAATTGTGTTTACAAGTTTAGAAACTGTGATAAGTAGTATATAAATGTGGAAATCAGCATGCTTCTTTTTAAAAATCAGGCTGTTAGTGTTGGGGACTGGGTGACTTTAGTCAACAATTGAGTTTAGTTTGTGTTTTTTTATTGTTATTGTCACTTTTTTAAAATCACATACTTGGAATTTGTTAAGTTAAGGGCTGTTTTTGCCTTCCTCTTCACATGTAGTCTAGTGTGCCAGTGGATTTCTTAGTGTTTCTACTGTATTCTCAGTTTCAGTTGTAGAGGAGGCAGTGAGTGTCCCTGAAATCCAGGTCCAGGTTTATATGTAGGCAGTGTTTATATGCTTGTTTTGGGAAATAGGACTTTCTCAGCATTCTTGCTTTTGCTTCCCATGGTATGCAGTCTCTGTCATGTTATATCTGTTGTTGATCTTGGGTGGGATCTTCATGCCCATTCTCCATTGGTAACAGGTGGCAGGGCACAAGAAGTGATTAGTTAAATAAGTGCCCAAAGTCATTAACATGATAGGAACTAAACTTTGTAAAACTCATCTATTGGCAAATCTCCTGCCAACTCTTATCATGGGCTTTTAATATTGCAGGAAATACATGGTTTTATTTTTCCACAAGCCCATGCACTCCTTTTTATTAATCCATAGCCTTCAAAGGATCATAAAATTTTTTTTGGTTCTTTTAGATTACATTTTGGTACTTGGTTTTAAAAAAATGATATTGGACTATATTAAAAATACTCCAGTCAAAGATGATGACCAATTCCACATATTTTATAGGATTCATTTCCCTATTTGATTATTGATTGAACTGGTTGTATTACAAACATATCCTATTGGCACCAGAGGCACATATATATCTGTTTACTTTCATTTCTGAAATTCAATCTCATTAACAAACATGATGTCCTGTTTAAAGATTTTGCAGCCTACATGGTTGGAGATTGGATATGACTCTGAAGATTGATAGTAAACATGTATCTTGGCCTTGCTAGCTAATAACAAATGCTTCTGGTGACCTTTACTAACAGGTATGAAGAAAGAAGCAATGACTGATCAACTCCTGCATGCCAGGTAAGAGGATGTGTTAATTATCTCCATTAAAGAAACTGCATCTGGAATGGCATCTGCTATTGGAGTCACCACCTGGATAAGTTTACAGTAATCCACAATCATTATCCAATAGTCATTTGATTTCTGCACAGGTGAAATATGTGACTAAAATGGGGATATGGTGAGAATCATCACCCTTGAATCCTTCAAGACTTTGATGGTGGCAATAATCTCTACAGTCACACCAGAAATGCAGTATTGATTTTGATTTATGCCTCTTTTCAGATAGAGGTAGATCTACTTACTTCTCCTTGGCTTTTCCTACTATAATAGCCCCAAATCCAGAGTTCAGGGAATGAATGTTGGGATTCTACCAGTGCCATATTACCATTAAGCACTCTGAAACTGGGACAATAACCACAGGATAAATTCAGAGACCCACTGGGCCCACTGTGAGATGGAGCTGAACTAAAACTCCATTTATCATCTGACCTGCATAAGCCCTTTCTCTTACTGGTGAACCTGAGTGATATTATGAGTCTCCTGGAATTAGTGTCAGTTCAGAGCCAGTGTCCAGAAATAAGTATTATTTCCTTTCCCCCAGTGCACAGTCTCCCTAGTAAAAGGTTTTAGTTTCTTTTGTGGAATAATGAGGGAAAGACTAATAGTATAAATTTTTTGTCAGTGTAGTGGGGTCCTTCCTCAAGGGGACCCTTCCTTCCCTTTATGTTAAGGCTTAAACTGCCTCAAGTCTGGAAATTGATTGAAGGTTCATGATGCTGAGTTTTGTGATTTGAGTTAGAATTCTGTTCAGTTGATATGCAACTTCTGTGGCTCCCTAATTATTTTCCTATTTTTATTTTCTTTTAGGGATACCGTGAGCAACTAGCCAATGTCATAGGTCTCTGAGGGTCAGATTCTGGAATATGGCTTTGATTCTTTTTTCCATTATGGTAACAATGCCCACCTTGTCTTTGTTGTTTAGCTTCTACTCCAGGTTCCCTGTGACCCCAGGATCCAATCATCCACATTGCATTTATAGATCCAAGTACCCACTCTAATTTTAAGCTAGAGAGAAGTACAACCAGAGTGTGCTTGAAGGATCTGGGCCTCCCTTGAAAAACTTATTTTTCACAGTTTTGGTGAAAGGTGTGTTCTTTGGACTCTCTTGGGTTTTGTGAGAGGGACTTGCATGATAATCCAATTATAACATTTTAATCCTCCTAAGCCTTGGGTGCCTTCCTTCTACTGTACTCCAAGACAGTTCTGGAATTCCAACTTCATTTATTCTATTTTACCTTTTAATTCATGATTCAGTAAACACACCAAACATACTGTTAAGGTTATTTCTAACCTCTCAAGCTATAACATTAAATCCAGAATATCTGCTTAGAGAGCCCACATCAATAAATTTGGCCTGATCCAGCTTTATGTTCCTTCCCCCATTATCCCTCATCATAAAAATCTATTCTCACACATATTACTCAGATTTACATGTGTAGAAATTTCAAAAATCCTGTAGATTTTCTGTAATGTAGAACAGTGCTTTACGTGTCACAGTTTGTACTTCATCTTTTGGGGTCCAATGGGACTTGAATCTAATTCCAATCTATAGGCAATGGTGAATGGTAGTGCTGGATTCTCAGGAGTATCAACATGTCAGTTGATGCCAGTAAAGGTTATTCAAGGAATGCAGGCATGAACTTTTCAAACACAAAAATAAAGTCTGCTTCTAGAAGCAAAGAAATCTAAGAATTTAGGGGTTCAATGTCCCTAGCTTCATCAGGATTTGCACCTATATACACATTCCAATTCTTAGGATTCCCTTCCTTCCCAATCGATGTCTTCACTTTAATCTCAGATACCTTCAAAGACTGGAAATTCAATTGGTATTGTAATTCATTTACTAGGCCACTATAGTTTGGATTTAGTTTTTGGATATCATAGCTCACTTTCTGGTTATTTAGGTTTCACTTGAACTGGGAATTTGAAGCTCTGAACTCATTATTTTCTTTCTCTACTTTCTTCAGTGCATTTTGAAGTAAATGGCCAATCGCATTATATGTGTTAGTTTGACAAAATTGTTCTAAAGTATCAAATATGTCATCACCAAGATCCTTGCCTCTTTTAATTGTGATATTTTTAATATCTCTATTGCCACATCATGCTATGGGCTATCCATGCTTTCTTTTACCACTGGAAATAGAGTATTTGGTGCCTTAAAGTCAAATCAAATTGTGAACTAATTTTAGAAACCCCACAACCATTACAGAAAACTCACCCTTAAGGTTATTTTCCTCTAGAAATGCTCTCTGTACCAAATTCCAATCTGTATCTCTGCATCAGTCATGGTTATCAAGCAGAACCAGTGTTTTGTATATGTGTGTGTGGGCAGTGAGAGTGGGAGAGAGATTTTGAGAGATTTTAAGGAAATGGCATAGGTGATTTTGGGGGCTGGCTATTCCAAAATTTGTTGGCAGGCTGGAAAGTCAGCAGTAATGATGTTGTAGTCTTGATACTGTGTATATTTATCTGATATTTTCTTTGTGGTTACCATGAGATTTAAATTTAAAACCCTAAATCTAGATAAATCTTGAGTGTCTTGATACCAATTGCATTATTCTGAGTTCTCTAGGGAAATAGAACTGACAGGAGATATCAGCCAATATTATGAGAATTATAAATAAAAAATATCTCATGACACTGTGGGTGCGCTCAAATTTAAAATCTGTAAGGTAGACGACAAGCTGGAGACTCTGATGAAGGTTTTTGATGAATTCCCCAGGAGAAGCTGGATGGCTGAAGTAGAAATGGAAATTATGTCTCCTGATTGCTGAAATCATCACTTGTCCTTTGAAAGCCTTCCACTGATTGGAAGAGACTTTTCTCATTGTTGGAGGCAATCTCCTCAGTTGATTGTAGATGTAATCAACAATAGATGCAATTCAACGTTTTAAATCTATGAAATATCCTCACAGTAGCAATCAGGCCAGTGCTTGCTTGACCAAACAATTGGACACCAAAACCTTGCCAAATTGACAAATTAACTTAACCATCACACCAGTTTAACTTCAGTAGCATACACAAACCCCCTTACCCCTCCACATTGTCACAAATTGCATTTGTATACATTATGAGTCTAAAACCATTGATTTATCATAACTTTTTGTGCATTTGCATTTTAGATCCTGTAGGAAGTAAAAAATGGAGTTACAAACCAAAATTACAGAAGTACTAGCATTTGCATTTACCCATATCATTATTTTACCAGAGATCTTTATTTCTTCATGCAATTTTGATCTATTGTCTAATGTCTTTTCTTTCACATTGAAGAACTCCCTTTAGCATTGCTGGTAGGGCCAGACTAGTGCTGACAAACTCCCTCAGATTTTGTTTAACTGGGTATAACTTACTCTCTCCCTCATTTTTCAAAGACAGTTTTGCTGGATATAGAATTCTCGGTTGGCATTTTTTCATTTCAGCACTTTGAATATGTCATCCCACTGCCTTCTTGCCTCCATGGTTCTGATGAGAGATTGGCACTTAATCATATTGAGACTCCCTTGTATGTGGGGCATTGCTTCTCTTGTGGATTTCAGAATTCTCTCTTTATCTTTGGCCTCCAATAGTTTGATTATAAAAATGCCTCAGTGTGTGTCTATTTGGGTTTATCCTGTTTGGAGTTCATTGACAGTCATGTCTTTTGTTAATTTTGAGATGTTTTCAGCCATTATTTCTTTGAATATTCTCTCTGCCCCTTACCCTTTTTCTTCTCCTTCTATGACTCCCACAATATATGTATTGGCATGCTTGATGGTATCCCATAGGTGTCTCAGACTCTGTTCATTTTTCTTCATTCTTTTTTCTTTCTTCTGTTTAGACTGGATGATTTCAATTATTTTTTCTTCAATTTCACTGATTCTTTCTTCTGCCAAGCCAACTGCAATCTGCTGTTGAATCCTTATAGGTACCTTTTAAAAGAATTCTTTACTGTGGTCTTCAGCTCTGTTTGATTCCACTTCATGATTTCTGTTTCTTTATTGGTATTCTCTTTGTACTTATCTGTTGTTTTCCAGATTCCATTTAGTTCTTTGTCCATATTTTCCTTTAGCTCTTTGAACATATTTAGGGCATTTAAAAAATCTTTGTCTTGTATGTCCCAGGTCTATTCCTCTTCATTGATGATTTCTGATGGTTTAATCTTCTCATTTGCATGAGCCATCATTTCCTGTTTGTATGCTTTGTAATCTTTTGTTGCAAACTGGGCATATTTTTTCCAAGTGGTTTGACACAACAAGTTTATTTCTTGCTTACACAATATTCAAACATGGGACAGCAATTATCTCCACTTATTTCTCACCCAGCAGCCTGGACATTTTGATATTTTCATGTGTTCTTCCTGAAATTTAGACTCTGAGTTGTCTGTTCCTTTAGCGGCTATACAGCAAGAGTTATACAGTCCCATGTTACATTTTTTAGCTTTCCTTCTAGTAATATATATTTCTTTAGAAATATATATTGAATTCCAGGAGCTAATAATAATAACAAAGGAAAAATAATAATAAAAAAGGAAAAAGAAATCTTTTCCAGTTTTAGTGGATTTGTCCACACAAGTGCAGAAAAGCTTGTGGAAAACACATAGGAACTTCTGTCATTTTTTCTGCATTTGCATCTTGCCCAGGACATGAGTTTATGGCCTTAGGAATTCCTTCATTTCCACAGATATGTATGTCCTGATTTCCTCTGGAAACAGTGTTTCCTCACATTCTGGATAGTACATTGTATGTCTCACAACTGGCACTCAGCTGGCATACAGTTAATTGACAGAATGCTGTAAGAGAGCACTGTGAGCCACTTGGAACAAATTCTGGGATAGTGAGCCTGAGATGTGTGTCCTAGTTTAGTCCTGCTGACTGCTACCAAACAGAGTGGCACTGTTATACATACACTCAGTGTGT
>JAQZBX010045891.1:0-20916 GCA_029593785.1 Cabassous unicinctus | reverse complement strand
AAAAAAAAGAAATTCAATCGAACACAGAAGAGAACAGAGAGGCCAGGAAATGCCACCATGCACCTTGCCATGTGAGAAACTAAAGACAAATTGTTGATGGCTGCCAGTCCCAGAACACCACAGTCTTTGGGAAGAAAACATCACCTTGATGATGACTTGAAATTGAATTTTTCCCTGCCTCAAACTGTGAGTGAATAACTTTTCATGGTTGGATGTTAGGGCGATCTGGCTGTGACATCTGTCACCCCATTGATCGCCAGGGTTGATTCGGCTGATCTGGCCAGCTAGGCGGGTGTCCCCTTCCTCCCTCACCACTCCATGTGCGTCCCTCCCGAAGCTGCGTGCTCGGTGGAAGAGGAGGACCTTCCCCGCTAGAGGAGGACCGTTCTTTGGTCAAGGGTATACGAGTAGCTGTGCTCCCCTGTTAGAACCTCCAAACAAGCTCTCAAGGTCCATTTGTAGGAGAACGTAGGGTAGTCAAGCTTCCAAGACTCCAGACACATCCAAATGAGGCGCTGCATGTGGCAGTCTGCCTTTCTAAATAAAAAAAAAAAAGAAAGAAAAAAAAATTCTCATGGTTTAACCTGAAAAAAAAAAGTGTGTATAAGAACAAGACAGTGGGCATTCTTGTCTTGTTCCAAAATTTAATGGGAAAGACTTTAGCCATTCACTATTGACTATGATGCTAGCTGTGGATTTTTCATATGTGCCCTTTATCATATTGATCGAATTTCCTTCTATTCCTATCTTTTGGAATGGTTTTATCAAGAAATAATGCTGTGTTGTGTCAAATGCCTTTTCTGCATTGATAGAGATGATCACATAATTTTTTCCCTTCAGTTAGTTAATGTGGTGTATTACATTGATATTCTTATGTTTAACTATCCTTCAATACCTGGGAAAAACCCAATTGAACATCGTATATAATTTTTGATGTACATTTGATTTGTTGAGGATTTTTGTGTATTTAAGAATAAATAAAATCACTGAGAATGTCAATTTAATTATGGCACACGCACAGAAAAGAAAAACACAAGCGCACCTATGACAAAGACCCCAATAATCAGGCATCTTTGATTTCTTGCTTCCTATATATTACCAAGTCTCTCTGGCTCTTTTGGCCATGTTTTGCTCCTCTCTCAGTTAAGGCCTGCATTTACTCTTGTCTAATGTTTCCCAAAAGTCTCCTAACTAACTTCCCTTCCTCCAGGCTCTGCCATGTTTACTGCTCTGAATATGTCCACTTCTACTCAAAATATTCTTAGCTTGGAATTCCAGGTCCCAAAACATGAGCATGCATCAGGATTTCTTGAGGAGTTTGTTAAAAATGCATAAGATCTGAGCCCCACCCTGGTCATGTATGCTTTTTATAAATGGCAGCGATACTTCTGAAGCACTTGTATGGTGAGAACTACTGCCCCACATAATGTGATTGCAGTTTACCTTTTCAAAATAGTCTCCTTGACCTGGGACTGGCAAATGCTCTCTGTAAAAGGACAGATAGTAAATTTTTTATGACTTTGTGGGTCAAATGATCTCTTTGCAACTACTTATCTCTGCCATTGAAACTTGAAAGCAATCATAAACAATACAAAAATGGATGAGCATGGCTGTGTTACAATAACACTTTATTTAATAAAAGATTTGACAGGTCAATTTTAGGCCATGGACCAAAATTTATCAATCCCTGCCCTAGATCTTTGTCTAATCGGTCAATCAGAATGATTTGCTGATCTTCAGGATCTCCTGTATGTTTTCAGCTCTGTGGTGGACTCAAAATGGTCACAAATTCTTTGCACTTTCTTCATTAAGTATTAGAATGTATTTTCCCTTCCCTTGAATATGCTGGGCCTAGGATATGCATTAACCAATACATTGAAGCAACACAATGGGACCCTAGACCAGTGATTCTCCCTTTTCTGCTTACTCCTTTTTGGAAGATGGGCTTTTAAGAGCTCTGGGCCACATGTTAGAATTCTAGCCACTCTCTTACAGAAACCATTTGACAAGATCACATAAGAGGCCATGCACAAAGGGGAGGCCAAAAATTCTGGAGAGGGCAAGAAGCCTAGCAATTCCAGAATCCCCATTGAGCTGCCAGATGACTCCAGCTTCAGGTGCAAATTAACTGCAAAAACATGAGAGACCCCAAGTGAGACCAACAAAAACCTGCTCACTGATACCAGTCAACACACAGGAAGAACGAGAGCTAATAAAATGATTGTTCTTTTAAGCCAGAACTTTTGGAGTGGGTGTAGGGTTCTTGAGTAGTTTATTTATTTTACCTAGCCTTTTATTTTTGAATATTCAAACCTGGTTATCTGACAAATGCCACCTTCTCCAGGAAGTCTCTCCTGACTTCCATTAGATGTCAATGTACTTATTTCTAAATTTGCACAAGAATTTTCTGATGCCTCTCTATGGGGGCTTACAGCTTTCTGCCTTGTATAGTAGTTATTTTTCTTGCATGTTTCCTATTCTACAATCTATAAGCACCTGGAAAACAAGGACGTATTGAATTCATAGTAAATATGACTCCCATTTTACAAATGTGGAAATTGTTTGATAGCATTTCTAATAATTTTATTCAATCCAATTAAAATTAATTATTGATCCATCAACTTGTGAATGGATAAACAAAATGTAGTATAACTCTTCAAGGGAAATTATTCAGCAATAAGAAGGAATGAAATACTGATTCAAACTACAATGTGGATTAAACTTTAAAACATGCAAGTGAAATCCAATTTCAAAAAAATCACATATTGTATGATTCCATTTATATTAAATACCCAGATAGACAGTCCATAGAAACAGAAATTATTTTAGTCATTGTCAGGGCCTGAGAAGAGAGCATAATGGAGTCTCATGGCTAAGAGGGGTAGGATATCTTTGGGGATGAAAACATACTGAAATTGTATATTTCACAGGACTAGTTGGTGGCATCAAGAGTTTTGCTCTTGACCAGAGTTATTAGTCAGCCTAAGGGGTGCTGATACAAAATACCAGTAATCAGTTGGTTTTTATAAAGGGTTTTTATTTGGGGTAGAAGGTCACAGTCACAAGACCATAAAGAGTCCAACTCAAGGTACCATAAGATGTACTTTCTCACACAAAGTCTGTAGCCATGAGTTGACAAAAGATGATGGGCAATGACGGCAAGGGTTCAGTCTTCCTCCTCCTCCCAAGGTTCAATTGTCCCAGCTTCTTCCAATCTCAGCCACAGGCTGGGACAAGTCTAGCTTCTCTCCAGGGTCTCATTTCACGGCTCAGCTGCTCTACTCTCTCCATAAGGCCAGCTGTAAACTCTTAGGTGAGTGGCTCATCTCTCTTCCCAGGGACTCTGCCATGTCTAATGGAGCCGTCTTTCTTTCCTCATGTATCCACTTCTCTGTGTGCTTACTTCCTGGGCTCCAGGATCAAAACTCTAACTTTCTCCTCTGCCATATTGTTTTCTCTGGGAGTCCCCACCCAAGTGGTGGGGTCTCAATGTCCTACTGACATGGTCCAGTCAAAGCCTTAATCATTATTTAATCAAGTAAAAGTGAAAACTCTGAATCCAATCCAATCTAATATGTCCAGTGGCTCAACCAGTTCACAAACATAATCCAATATCTATTTTTGGAAATCATAAATAAAATTAAACTGCTACACTCTACCCTCTGAATTTCAAAAACACATTATAATATTCAAAAAAAACCTTAAATCAGTAAAATGCTGAATACAGAATCATATTACAATCAGTTTAATGAAATACAGTTTGTACTGAGGCAAATTCCAGTCTGGCCATACACCTCTGAAACTTACAAACCATTTTACTGCTTCCAATACACAAATGGACAAAGGATAAACATTGGCATTAAAATAAGGAGAAATTGGTAGAGAAACATGAGTCATGGAACCCCTACATTTCAGTAAACCTGCAGAGCATATTTCATTAGGTGTCAAAGTCTGAAAGGCATTCTTAAGATGATGGTTTCTTCTCCTGGGACATCATGGGGACCCACCCTTTCCATAGGCTTGCCCAATGGCCATTTTCTGGGTTCCACCCTCACCAAGCATCTGGATGGTGGCCAAGTGCCAGACCTCACTCTCCAAGATTGTTGGGGTGATTACCCACACCTTACCCAATATTTAGGCTAGAGTCTTAACACCTCTAGTACAGTGAAGTGAAGGCAACATCCTCCCTAAACCATGGCATACAGGCCTAACCCTCCCAGAGCAATGAATTGGCTAGCTGGCCTTCCCTAATCAATGGGGGAGAGGCCCACCACACTCAAACCTATAGGGTGGTGACTTCAACCTCCCTAATCCTTGGGGAATATGCTCCACCCTTTCTGTACCCTGGGGTGGCAAAAGTCTCCCCGAACAGTGGGTGCAAACATCCACCTTCTTCAACTGCTGGGGAAAACTTACCCTCTCTGTACACATGGTTGAGGTTCCTCTCTTGGCCCAAGGAGATGTCTTAATTCCAGATCTCATTTTCCATTATTTTCTTCTTAAAGACATTTTCCCTTGCATCTCTTCCCTGCATGTCCCTTTTAGTTCTGGCTGACAGTGATTTTTTTTTTCATACAACTCTCTCAAAAAGCTTGTTGCTTTAGCATGCAGGAAGCAGTGGTCCAAGCCATCAGACAGTAATACTTTCCAAAAATCTTTCCTGGATGTAGCTGTTGGGCAATTTGATGTAATTATGAATTCCAAAAATATATATTGTATTATGCTTATAAACTGATCTGTTCATCTGGGTATGATTAAGTTATGATTAGGGCATTGACTGGGCCACATTAGTAGGGTGTTGAGTCCCACCCCTTGGTGGGTAGGGAATAAAATTTAAAGGCATAAAAAAGAAGAGATTTGCAGCAGTTCTGAAGTTGGAGTTTTGATGCTGGAGCCCGGGGAGGCGAGCAGATGGAGGAGCTTGGTCATGGGGAAAGAAAGAAGGCCCCCAGGATAGAGATGAGCTGTTTGCCTAATAGTTTACAGCTGGCCTTGTGGAGAAAAGCAAAGCCCAGAGAGCCTCGTATTCTACATTGACCTTGTGGAGGAAACAGAGGTGCTGAGCCCAGCGAAAAATGCAGACCCAGGAAGAGAGGAACCCAAGAAGCCTGAACCCTGGCAAACGTCGACAGCTGTCTTGCTCTAACACATGGCAATGGACTTTGGTAAGGGAAGAAACTTAAGCTTTATGGCCTGGTAACTGTGGAGTTCTACCCCAAATAAATACCCTTTATACAGACCAACCATTTTCTGGTATTTTGCATTAGCACCCCTTTGGCTGACTAATACACTGGATAACTGCATTTTCAATCTTGACTTTCAAGTTTTAAGTTTAGTTAATTCCTCAAATGAGGCAATATCATCTGAGGGCTTGATTTCCAGGGGCTTGGAATTTCCAGAAATTGTTTCTCATTTTGTTTTACCCAACATTTCAGTTCTCAGTTTATCTTTCATCTAGCATTTTACTATGTGCTGCAACATAGATTTCCTTTCCTCTAGTTTCCAATAATTGTGTCATCATTTACTTCTAAGGCCTTGAAAAAAAGTATCTTTAGCTTCCATATTCCTACCAGTAGTCTCTACAAAGTACTTTAGGCCTTTTCTATCAAGCATCTCAAAAATATTTCCTTCTATGGCCTTAACAAAAATAACTTTATTACTACCAACCGTCTCTTCAAAGCAATCTAGCCTTTTGCATCAAGTATCTCACAATTCCTCTAAAAAAAATACCCCTTACCTATTTATAAAACCATTCCAGCATTTCGGTATTTGCAAAAGCACTACCCATTCTCAGTACCAGATTCTATATTTATCAGCCACAAGGGGTGCTGGCGCAAAGTACCAGAAATTGGTTGGCTTATATAAAGGGTATTTATTTGGTGGAGAATCTTAAAGTCACAAAGCCCTAAAGAGTCCAACTCAAAGCACCATAAGAGGTACATTCTCACACAAATTCATTTGTAACATTTTCAAGCAAGATGGCATGTAACATCTGTGAGTGTTCAGCCTTCCTTCCTCCTCTGAAGGTTCGTTTGCTGCAGCTTCTTTTGATCTCAGCTGAAGGCTGGCATAAGGCTCATCTCTCTCCCTAGAGCTCATTTCTTTCCAGGCTCAGCTGCTCTGTTTTCTTCACAAGGTCAGAAGTAAACTCTCAGTTTCATCTTCCTTTCCCAGGCATCTGCCATTTCTATGGAGCTGTCTTTCTTCTTCTGTGTTTTTCTTCTCTGTGTGTCTACATCCATGTGAGAATCTATGTTATCAGCCCCCCAAGGGGGCTGGGAATCAACACTGAGTTGCACTCTCATGATGTGGTTGAATCAAAGCCCTAAACTTAACATAATTTAATCAGACATCTTAGCTGAATCTAAAATAAAGGGTTATCATGCCAAGAGGAACCAACCACTTTACAAACATATTCAATACCTTTTCTTGGAAATCATAAATAATATCAGACTGCAATATAATGTCTTCAAGAGTCATCTATGTTTGCTGAATGTGTCAATACAGCATTCCTTCTTACAGCTGATTAATATTCCATTGTGCAGGGCCTAATAGAAGAGGACAGAGCAGTATGTCAATCCCTCAGTGTTGTTGCAAGTAACTTTGACTCTTTTTCTTCATGGAGTGAAACCTGGTGGTTAACATTGGCCCTGAGGGGAGGGAAGGGAGGAATGGAATAGATGGAACATGGGGCATTTTAGGGACAATGGAAGTGTTCTAGATGATCTTGCAATGATGGATATAGGCCATGTTAAATTTTATCAAAATTCATAAAAGTGTATGCTCTAAAATATAAAACATAATTTAAACCATTGACAATGGTTCTTAGCTATGTTTCAATATTTGGACATCAACTGTAACAAATATACCATCTACATATTAATAGTGGAAAGGGAAAAGGGGGGAGGATGTTGGATGTAAGGGAATCCCCTATATTCTGTATGTAACTTTTCTATAAACTAATACTTCTTTGAAGACAAAATGAAAAAATAAGACACTGGGGGAATAAGCAGAAGAAAATGTCACTGTACATACAAGACAACAGCTCATACAGTGATGAAAGATATAATGTCAATTTTTAAAAAATATTTTTCATTACTTTTATTATTCCAATTTTGTTATTTTTAAAATTTTTTTGTAATTTATTTGTTGTTTTTAAAATTGTCATTATTATTCCATTTTTTAATTAATTGTGTTTGTTTATTTTGTTGGCTTCATTTTTGAAGAAGTTTTGGATCACAGAAGGATTACAACTATGACAAGGAGGATCATTGGTGTGGGTTGTCAGTGATGGGGAATAATGGGAGAAGTTTCACCTGGGGCATACCTATAAGGCACATAAATGTGTTCAGGTCTTCATGGAGCATTGTCACAGTGGGTGGCAATTCACACAACAACTGAAGGAATATCAAATTCCCATCCTGGGGTCCTCTGCCCCATTCTCTCATGGAAGAATAAGAATCTCCTGAGTACAGGGGCAATGAATAGTGAAGGAGGATGGTCCACTGATGGGCCCTTGATCTGATGAATGTACTTATGAACCTATGCTTTTGAAATTGAAACTTAGACTAGCATTATAGGGAGCCTCCTTGTTGCACAAATGTGGCCTCTCTGTAAGCCGAACTCAGCATATAAATGTATTACTTTCCCCCAATGTGGGACATGACTCTCAGGGATGAGACTCCCTGACACCAAGGGATTGCTAGCAAGCACCATGTAGCAATGCAACTGGAGAAAGACCTTGACCAAAAGGGGAAAATGTAAAGACAAATGACTTTATATGGCTCAGAGTCTTCAAAGTGAGTAAGGAGGTCATTCCAAAGGTTATGTTTTTGTACTTCTCAGCAGGATCGCATTGCCAAAGTAAATACTACCACAAGTAGCAGAGCTCCTGAGGGCTCTGGAGACATCCAGGCACTGTAGTCATAACAGATAACTCAGGAGATTGGTGCCTTGCTAGTTAGCCCTGCTTTGGAATTTATATTCCCCAATGTGACAGAGTTGGACTCAGTTGTAGTTTCCCTACACATGGCTCTTCTGCCCCTTCTATTTGAACTAATATTTATTACTAGAGTTGATAGGTGTATATCCAAGAGACTTAAATCTTTGGACTGTCCTTGGACCAGCTGGGCCCTGAATCACAAAAGAGTTGCTATACCTACTCTCCAGTTCATTAAATTCACCCAAGACAACTAACAAGGAGATGATGATGGACAACAACCATCTCAAGGAACTGATATAGTCTACAACTGCAAGCAAGAGAGTCCCATTCATCTGCCCTATGGGACTGAAATGGCTTTCATTTAGAAGTGGAGTGGGCATCAATATCCCAGAATCCTCAGGATTCAGTAGTGAACTACGGACTAAAGTAGCCTTGCTGGTATTCTACTATAGACTTATTGTGATTCTAGCAATGGGAGAACTTATATCATTGATGGGGAGTCAGTGGCCACTGGAAGTTCTGAGGGGAGGGGAGGGGAGGGAAAAACAGGTGTAATATGGAGGCATTTTTGGGACTTGGGAATTGTCCTGAATGACATTGCAATGACAGATACAGGTCATTATACGTCTTGTCATAACCTACAGAATTGTGCGGGAGAGAATGTCAACTACAATGTAAGCTATAATCCATGCAGAGTAGCAATGCCCAAAATGTGTTCATTAATTGTAACGAATGTAGCACACTAATGAGGGATGTTGTCAATGTGGGAAAATGTGGGACCTGTAGGGAGTGGGGAATATGGGAATCCCCTCTATTTTTCATGTAACACTTATATAATCTAAGTATCTTTAAATATATATAGATAGATAGATAGATAGATATATTTAAGAAATATATATATATATTCCTTTATATGTACATACTGCAAATTGCTTTTCCATTCATCAATTGGTGGGCACTTGGATTGATTTCAACTTTTGGCAATAGTGAATAATGTTGCTATGAATATTGGTGTGCATATATATGTTCATATCCCTGCTTTCAATTCTGAGCATATTCCTAGTAGTGGGATTGATGCATCATGTATTAATTCTATAGTTAGCTTCCTGAGGAACCGCCAAACTGTCCTCCACAATGACTGCACCATCCCACATTCCCATGAGCAATGTATGAACATTATCATTCCAGCACATTCTCTCCAACACTTATAGTTATCTATTTTTTTTAATAGCCACCATTCTAATAGGTGTAAGATGATATCTTATTTTAGTTTTTATTTGCATTCCCCTAATAGCTAGTGATTTTCTTTATCTTTTCATGTGCTCTTTAGTCATTTGTAATTCTTCTTTGGAAAAATGTCTATCCAAATCTCTTGCCCAGTTTTTAAATGGGTTTTTTGACTTTTGTTTGTGATATGTAGAATTTTTTTATATATGCTGGATATTAAACCCTTATTGAACAATTGGCTCCAAAATAATTTCTGCATTTGAGTGGGCTGAATTTTCACTTTACTGACAAACTCCTTTGAAGCATATAACTTTTTAATTTTGTGGTCTCATGTATCTATTTTTTCTTTCATTGTCATGCTATACATGTAAAGTTTATGAATCCAATTCCCTCTACAATATCTCATGCATGCTTCCTCGCATAATCTTCTAGGATGTTTGCTCTTAGGTCTTATATTTAGGTCTTCAGTCCATTTTGTGTTAATATTTTATAAGTCATGAGACTGTGATCCTCTCTCATTCTTTCAGATATGGATATCCAGTTCTCCCAGCAGCATTTGTTGAAAAGGTTATTCTGTCTCAGTTGAGGGAAATTGGTGTCTTTGTCAAATCACTTGGCTGTATATGCACATATCTAAAACAGAACTCTCAATGCATTTCCATTGATTAGTATGTCTATCCTTTGACCTAAACCTTGCAGTTTTGACCTCTGTAGATTTGTATTATGATTTAAAATCAGGTAGAGTGATTCTTCCAATATTGTTTTCCTTTTCAATATATTTTTGACTATTCGGGCCCTTTGTCCTTCCAAATAAATTTCATAATTGGCTGTTAACGTACAGTAAAAAAATGCTATTATAATTTTTATGGGGTTTCATTATATCTTTAAATAAATTTTGAGAATATGTATATCTTAATGATATTTATTCTTACAATCCATTAACATGGAATATACTTCCATATATTTAGCTCTTCTCTGATTTCCTTAAACAATGTTGTATAGTTTTCTGCATACAAGTCTTTTATATCCTTATTTAAGTTTATTCCTAGATATATGGTTCTTTTAGTTGCTATTGAAATGGAACTTTTTTCTTGATTTCCTCTTTAGATTCCTCATTACTAGTATACAGAAAAGCTTCTGATTTTTTCCTCCTGATCATTTATCCTGCCACTTTATTGAACTTATTTACCAGCTCAAAAACTTTATTGAGATTTTTCAGGGCTTTCTGTGTTTAGGATCATGTGATCTTCAAATAGTGAAAGTTTTAGTTCTTTCTTTCCATTTTGGATTGCCTTTAGTTCCTTTTTTGCCAAAGTGCAACACAATGTTAAATGATAATGTTGACAGTGAGCATCCTTGTCCTGTTCCTGATCATAGAGGGAAAGTCTTTTACATTTCAACATTGTGTATAATGTGAGCTGCGAGTTTTTCATATGTACCTTTTATGATTTTGAAGAAGCTTCCTGTTATTCCTATCTTTCAAAGTGCTTTTACCAAGAAACAATGCTGTATCTTGTCAAATGCTGTTTCTGTGCCAACAAAGATGATCACGTGACTTATTTCTTTTGATTTTCTAATGTGGTGTATTACATTGATTCTCTTAAGTTAAACCATCCGTGCAAACCTGGGAAAAAACACCCTTGATCTTGGTGTATAATTCTTTTACTGTGATCTCATTGGCAAGTGTTTCCTTGAGGATTTTAGCATCTAAGTTCATTAGAGAATTTGGTCTGAAGTTGTCTTTACACGTGACATCTTTATGTGGCTTTGGTATTAGGGTGATATTGGCATCATAAAATGAATTATGCAATGTTCCCTCAACTTCTATTTTTCACCCATGAAGCAAACTGGTCGGGGCTTTTCTTGGTTGTGAGGTTTTAGGTGACTATTTAGCTCTCACTACTTTTGATGAGTCTGCTGATTTTTTTTCCATTCCTTCTTTAGTCAATGTAGTTGACTTGTTTTTGTTTTTTGTTTTTGTTTTTAGAAATTTATACATTTCATCTTTGTTATCCATTATATTCGCATACAATTTTACAAAGTATCCTCTTATGATACTCTATTTCTGTGGGTTTCACTGATACTATACCCTCTCTCATTTTTTATTTTATTTATTGCATCTTCTCTCTCTTTTTTTTTCTTTGTTAGTCTAGCTAAGGGTCTGTCTATTTTATCAATTTTCTCAAAGAACTTTCTTGAAGTTTAATCTTTTCTAGTGTTTTTTTAAACCCCATTTCATTTAAATCTGCTGTAATCTTTGATAATTCCTTCTTTCTGTTTGCTTTGGGATTAGTTTACTGTTTTTTCTCTAGTTCCTCCATATGCTCAGTTAGGTCTTTGATTTTATCTCTTTTTATTTCATATAAGGATTTATGGCTATAAATTTCTCTCTCAGCACAGTTTTTACTGCAATCCAATGTTTTTGATATGTACTGTTCTCATTTTCATTCATTTCAAGGTAGCTTCTGATCTTTTGCAATTTCTACCTTTTCCCACTGATTGTTTATGTGTGTTCTTTAACTTCCATATATTTGTGTCTATTCTGTTTCTATATCACTCATTAATTTCCACCTATATTCCATTGTGGTTAAATAAATTACTTTGTATAATTTCAATCTTTCTAAATTTGTTGAGACTTCTTCTGTCATCTAGCATGTGGTCTATCCAGGAAAATGACCATTTGTACTTGAGAAGAATGTATGTCCTATTGTATTTCATTATAATTTTCTGTTTATGTGTATTAGGGCTCGTTCCTCCTACATACTATTGAAGGTCTCTTTTTTTATTAACCCTTTGGCAAGGTGGTCTATCTAATAGTGATATTGGTTTATTAAAATCCCTCTCTATGATTGTAAGAGCATCTATTTCTCCCCTTACGTTTACCATTGTGTCTCTCCTATATTTTGGGGCACCCTTATTAGATGAATAAACATTTATGATTGCTCTTTCTTCTTGATAGATTAACCCTTTTATTAATACATAGTGCCATTTTTTATCTCTTACAAATTTTTGCATTTCAATTCTTTTTTTCCTATTATTAGTATAGCTCCTCAAAATTTTTTGGTATTATTTGGATGTAAAATCATTTCCTCAACATTTCCCTTACAACCTGCTTGAATCCCTGGATCTATGGTGAGTTTTTGTAAACAGCATATAGTTGGATCATATTTCCTTATCCATGCTGCTAATATGTGACTTGATTGGGCAGTTTAATCCATTAATATTCAAAGCTATTAATGACAAGTCAGTGCATACCTTAGCCATTTTTATAGAGGTTTATATTTGTTATAGTTTTTATTTCTCTTTTTATCCTTTTAGTTGCTCTTACTAAAAATCTCCCTTTCTACATTCTCCTCCAAATTTCTCCTGTTTTTTTTTTTTTTCTGCTTAACCTCCAGAACTCACGTTAGCATTTCTTGAAGGGCAGGATTCTTGTTGACAAACTCTCAACCTCTAGTTATTTGTGAATATTTCGAGCTCTCCCTCACTTTTAACGACAGATTTGATGGATATAGAATTCTTGGCTTGCAGTTTACTTCTTCAGCAACTTAACTATATCATAGCACTCCCTTCCTGCCTCTATGCTTTCAGATGAGAAATCAGCACTTAATCATATTGAGCATCTCTTATATGTGATGGATCTCTTTTCTTTTGCTTTCAGAATTCCCTTTTTGTCTTGAACATTCAATAATCTCATAAGTATGTGTCTCATGGTAGG
This sequence comes from Cabassous unicinctus, assembly GCA_029593785.1. Lineage (NCBI taxonomy): Eukaryota > Metazoa > Chordata > Mammalia > Cingulata > Chlamyphoridae > Cabassous > Cabassous unicinctus. The sequence continues at coordinate 8,029 of JAQZBX010045891.1, read as the reverse complement.
CCTCAGGATATTTAATATTTAGGGTGTGTTACACTTTCTGAACACTTACATCAATGTCCCTCAAAAGTGTTGGGAAATTTTTGGCTATTATTTCCTCCAACACTCCTAACCCCTTTCACTTCTCTTCTCCCTCTGGAATGCTTATAATTCATATGTTTGTGTGTTTCATGATGTCACTCAATTCTATCTGTCCTAAGTAATTTTTTTGTATCTGTTCTACTATGTGATTCCAAATGTTCTATCTTCAACAATATTAGTTCTTTCCTCTGCCTGTTCAAATCTGCTATTATGTGCTTCCAGGGGTGATGTCTGGGAGTCCTGTATGTTATGCATGTTTATTTTCTGAGTTCACAACTTTTACTATACACTTATTTTTTATGAATGTTCGTATTTGAATGATATACTTCAATAATATCTTAAATGACAAACTACTATAGTAGAATACATGCATAAAATGGGTCTGCAAATAAAATACATTGCCCAATATATACAGTATCCTTTAATTTGAGAACTGATAATACAGATCACCTCATAACATACCATTTAGATATCCCCTTTGTTAGTAATAATGATACAATTGGTTTGCCTGAGTTATTCCAGTTCTATCCCTGATATCCCAACATCCTGTTCATTTTTGGATTTACAACAGATGAAGGTGCCCCCATTAGGAAGATAAATATAAGACCAGCATATATATGTCCAATTATAATTGAAATCTTACTCTTTTTCCCATCCATTTGATTGGACAAGAGGATATTTCTTATTACCAATTTAATGGGTACATCCAGAGTGTATATAACAATCTTCCTTTTCCTAACCAATATTATTGCTAGACTATGCAAACATCTTATTGAGAGAATTATGTCAGTGAACAAAATGATCACCACACATAATTTTAAATATTTTAATTTGAAGGACAATGTCTGCTCATTAGCAGTTTCCTTAATGTGATCTGTATATCCTTATTTCTTAGAGGGTAGATGAGGGGATTCATGGTGGGAGGCACTACAGATTAGAGTACTGAAACTAGCAAGTCCGAGGGTGATGGAGATTTGGGAAGGGGGTGTGAATAGTCAAAGAACCCAGAAGAGAGAAACAAAGTCACAACAATGAGGTGAGGCAGGCATGTGGAGAAAGTTTTGGATCTGCCTTCTTTGGATGGCAATCTCAGTACAGTGGAGAAAATGTTAATGTAAGAAATATTAATAAACCCCAAACAGATGATATCTAATACAAAGGTGATCCCAAAGCTACAAATTCTCCAATGTTATAAGAACAGGCAAGGGAAAGAAGTTGAGGGATATTACAGAAGAACTGATGCACATCAGGAGATCCACACATGGGTACTGAGAAGGTGGCAGCTGTGTGCAGAATTGCACTAACATCCACTGACCCACGAAGAAGCTGCCATCTGCACATAGGCACCATGGTTCAGGATGATTTCATATTGGAGCGGATAGCATATGGCAATGTAGCGGTCGTGGGACATAACTGTGAGAAAAGCTACTTCTGCAGAGGCTAAGAGGATTATGAAAAATACCTGTGAAACACACCCCAGCAATGAGATGGTGTTGTGATTAGTCAGAGAGTTAGAGATGGATTTGGGGACAGTGATGGAAATGAAGCAGAGATCCAGAAAGGACAAGTTGTTCAGAAAATAGTACATGGGTGTTTGTAGCTGAGGATCCTTGCTCATAAGAGTGATGATGAGAAGATTTCCAATTAGGGCAGACAGGTACATTATCAAAAACAACACATGTAAAATCTGGATCTCCCAAATATCTGAAAATCCCATGAAGGAGAACGTGGTCCCCGAAGTGAAGTTATGCATTTCTCTGGACATTTAATCGATTATTCTAAAAAATAGAACAACCAGAGAATGCATGAAGGTGAATTATTATTATTAGTAGTAGTAGTATTCGTGCAAATTTCCTTTCTAACACTCAATTTTCTATGAGAACATTTGAGACCCCATGAGATTAATACCACAAAGTTGTCACTGAAATAATTTAACCCCAGTTTTCCATATTAGATGTGTGACTTTGAAAATATTTTGGTCCAAAATCTTCCACTTTGATCTTTTATTTAGACTAAGGCCCATATTCCCATGTACCTTAAATAGAATGTTGTACATTTTATGTTGCAATAGGTAGTGAGAAAAAGCATGGTGTGTTTGAGATCAGTCAAAGCACACATTTCATTTCAGCCATTTACTACCTTTGTAACTGTGGAAAAGTATTTCAGTATCAGTTTGTTCAATTTACACTGTGAAAATTTTATTTTGATCTTTGTTCTGATACAATTAAATAATGTAGATGAAAATGTCTACTCATAATTCTCGAACCACGAAAAAGATTAATTGACAGTGTTTCTTCTTTCTCATCTTTCTTCCTTATGCCAGTAACAGGAAAAATTATCACAAACTTTGAAATAGACAAAAATATATACTTTGACTCAGGCCTAATGCACAACATTATCTTTACCTTTTATTGTTTTTGAGCTATTTTACATTTTATCAATTGCAGGAAACAGTTAACGCAAATAATTGCCATTGAAATGGGAAATAGTTGTGTTTTGATGTAAGGCAATTGATTATTGCTCTGTAGACAGATGTATTTTACATCTCTTTGAAAATTTATTCTGTCATTCTTTATCTGCCCTCATTAATTTCTGTTCTGAACATGTTGTAATATCTTGATGATGCCCTCATTAACTAATAAGTTAAATAAAATGTTTTTGCATGAGTTTATTTACATTTGTATGAGAGTCATTCTTTCAACTTTTTTTGAAAAAAAATAATAAACCCATTAATACCTGATATAGAATAATCACTGATACTTAAACTGAAACATTATGAAAGGAATTTAGACATTTTAGATAAATTCAATAAGAAATTTAGTAGGGACGTAGACAACAGAAGTCTATGAGAAAATCTTTTTCCTTTTGCTTTGTTATATTTTGTTTGACAAAAAACTGTCCTCAATTTTGGTAATCAATTCAAAATAGAAATGAACTATTTGAACTGTGCAATAAAATATTCACATGCTTTCCCAATGTGTTAGAAGATTCTACATTCTCAGTTGATTTTCCAGTATTGCTGCTGTTGCCTTTAGGGAATTGGAACAGGGTTTGTAGCCAAATCTCATATTTATATACCTAAAGTAGAAAACACTTGGATATCTTTTCATCTTAGCCAGATTTACATTTCCCCCCTGGTGTTCCTCTAGCTAAACTTAGCCTTCACCACTCTCTTTACTGACATCATTCTCAGTGAGTTACCCCGTTATCAACATGGCTTAGAACAGTACATTTGCCCTATAGTTCTCCATCAACCTGTTTTCTTCTTACTTATTTTTTATTCCTTCCCTCTTGTCTTGGAGAAAGAGAGGATCCTTCCTACTTAAAGTTGTAGTGCAGTATTATCCATTGGAAATATTTGTTTTGTTATTTCATAAAACCCATTTAATTGGCATAGTCTTAAATGGTGGTAGCATATGAAGGATCCCATTATTAAGCTATGTAAAGTAGAATAAGGATTTTGCCAGTATTTCAGATCTTATTATACTAACTGTTTACTCAATGAATGTGGCAGTTTTCTGGTGTGTTTTTTAAGCTAAACTCATTTTTCTTGTTTATGATAAAATTTCTGCATATGAATATTTGTTTTCTCATTTTTCTCTCTCTTCTACAGTTTGAATGCAAACACTCATTTCATCACACATACATTCAGAAAAATATTGGTGTTGATTATTTATAACTTAGTAGATCTTATGGAAGAAATACTGAAAGCTTGAATTCTACTAGTCATCATTATATATTATCATAAAATTACTAAAATACAATGTACTGGGAGGCAAGCATGAACTTCAGAAAATAAGTAGACTTTAACTTTTCAATATCAACATTTGGGGCAAAACTCAGCACAGATTTATCCCCAAAACATTTTCTTATCAACTACCTTATCTGGGTATCATTCCAACTTTCTCATCATATACTTCAAAAATTCTGAAAGGCGTTTGATGCTTTCTACCTTCCAATTCAACTGCATTCAAAAACCCACTGACTTTCTGTTATGAAAGATAAACATCAAACAGAAAACAAAACTTTATTTGTAAATGACTGTCTGTTATCCAAGGTCAATTTCTATCTTCCCTGTGAACTCTTCTCGAGACTTTAGAACAAATGAATACTTTTCCTTTATTAAGATCTTCTCTGCTATGCTGCCTCTTCCCTAGATAAGTAATTCTCAAATTATGGTACCAGGCTCAATAGCACCAGCATCACCTGGAAACTTTTTCAAAATGCAAATTCTCAAGTCCTAAAACAGACCTACAGAACGAGAAACTCTTGGGTGATGCTTAGTTCCAAATGCTTTAATTATTTCTCCAGTAAATTTTGAGACATTCTAGAATTTGGAAAACATTGCTTTAGAATATCCATGTTTCCATCAAATTATTCACAGTGTTTTTGTCTGGTTACTAGCAGTTTTTTAAATTTTATCTTTTAAAATGAATGTTCCCCAAAATTATTTTTTTAATTCTCTTCTACCTCTAAACTCTTTCTGAATAATTCATCAATCAAAATAAATTCTTAGCAATTAGAAGGCCATTACTGACTTATATTAAAGATCCAGTCCTTTCTCCCCAAATACATACCCCTGCATTTGCATGTTAGTTATTAAAAAAATAATATATTATTTATATTGTACAGTATATTGTTTATGTAAAAATTATAATAACCATGTAAGATACCTGTTTGTACCGTATTATGGTAGGTAATAACTGCTTCAGGTGTACTGAGGAAATCAATGTTGATTTGGTATAAAAACGTGGCAAAAGAAATGCTTATCCCTTGAAATATGAGTATTATTTTTAAGGGAAAAATGGTTGAAAATGTCATTTAAGACAGGATACAGTGTGGAAACTACATAGAACTTCAGCAGCCTGAAAAGTGTAGTTGTAGAACACTTTAGCAAATGTTTGTGAAAGTGGTCTGGGTAAGTGGGCTAGGAGAGATGAGGGTCATAAGCAACGGACTCAGAGGTTTAGCTTTTACCTGTCTACCTTGAGAGCAAGGCTGCTTTGGTACCTACAGGTATATGGCATAACTAAGGCACAATTTCCTAAAAATTAATCACTTTTTTGAAAGAAAGATATTTTTGAGGCAGAGAAATGAGTCATGATATTATTCTAAGAGTGGAGCAATGAATTTTAAAAGATGCCTTGGAATAAGTGGTCACAATAGGAGCTAAAGGGAAAGAGTTTGCACAAAATAACTTAAACATGATAAACAGAGTGCCAGGAAAGTTTTAATGTGTTGTTGAATGAATGAAACATTAATAAAGTTTAGGATAAAATATTAGATGCATAGGTATGGTTATAATTTTTCTCATATTTCTTTCCAACCTGGGAAGGAGGTAGAATGTGCTCATCTATGCCAATCCCCCATCTCTTTTCCTATCTCATTGTGGCTCATCTTATCCAGGCTTGCTTGTGCCCTGGACTGCAGCATTGCAGCAAATCTGAATGCTAATTAGGCATTTCAAAATGTGTCCTCAAGGCCTGCAAGAGAGTGCTCTTCCTCAGATAAGATGGATATATTTTACTTCTTTTCTAGTCAGACCGATTATCCTCACTATAAAGATAGTAAAATTAATACTTACAGAAGTGAAGATATCTGAGTAGGGTTGCAAAGGAAAGTAGATGATAGAACGTGGGCAGACTGAAGAATACCTGATCTTATCCAGATTCATTCAGCAGCAGTACATGATCATACACACAATCTGGTTCCAGACTAAGAACCATGGATTATTGTCTATGATTCCTTCCTATTTTAATGTGATCCTCCTTGAGTTAAAAATGTAAATACCCTGGGGATAGAACAAAATTAAGCAGCACATCTGTCCTTAGAAGGAAAGGGTCATCAAAGAAGAAACCTCATTTATTTCGAGAGCTGCAAGGAAATTTCAAATGGCTCAGATTGTCCCAGATTTGTAATTGCTCAACATTAAGTCTATGACCACGTTTGCAGTTCACCTAGGACTTCTTTACCACTTTATTATGTACAATGGCTCTGATTTTAAAAAGAAATTCTCCAAATCATGACAGATATGACCTTATTCAAAACTAGCTATTTGGTCAGGAAATACCTCATTTACTTTGCTAGATGATTGTATAGATTGCTTTGGCATGTTTCAAAAAACCAGTTCTATGTAAATGTTAATTTCACATTTGTTCAACATAAGAAAACTTAAGGAAGCAAATTATATCATCGTAAACACATGTCATAGACTAGACCTCCTTCTACATTAAAAATGCCAGCAGAAGATCTCATTAGAAAAAGTACAAAAAAGGTCAGATTTGACTCTTTCTCCTGGCTGTGTTCCCACAGTAGAAAAAATGTATCACAACCTAGCTGCTAACCTTTTTCCCTCTAGGCACACATAGCAGTAGACAGATGCAGATTTGTGGGTGTTATAGATGATTTCACAGCATGGGTGGCTGATTGAAAGAAAGAGTCTGAGAGTAGATAATCTAGCTCACTTCAGATTGGCAAGAAAATATTGGTGAAAAAATGTTAAATGTTATGTGTCTTGATGCATGAGCTGATATTTTCCATGCTGTTTTGACTGCAAGTTATTGAGTCTGATATGAACATATAACTTTAAAATCACAATTTCCAAATGACATTGACCATATAGAAACATCATAGAAAGGAACAGCTGTTGAAAAACACAAATAAGTAAACTGAAGGACAACTTAATTCATTATACCAGTACTCTCTGGAGAGAACAAAGTACAATTTGAGGAAAATGGAACACAGGCAGAGGCTCTAAAAGGAGACAGGCTTACTGCTGACATGTAAAATCATATAGGAATATCTGTTTCCTTCTCATCTTGGTAGCAAGAGTGCAGGGATATCAGTCAGCTGTACACCAGTATCTAAAAGGCCTAAAAATGCAATGTTTCTCTCCATTTACACATTAAATTCTAAACATAGCATAGAGCCTTGGCCACCCCCTTGGAGACAAAGCAACCTCAGTGGATTGGTAATTGGTTCAGGTTTAATACTGTGATTCCTTTGTCCCATCAAGTCTTACTAGGCAGACAGAGGGACAGCCCCAGTGTCAATCACAGGTGCTAAAATGGGTCATATTGGACATCTATTTGCTTTGGAGTGGGGAACAAAGGGAGTTGAAAGCCTGGAAGCTTAACTGTTTTCCATCCAAGACTCCCTGGATGGACCAGCATTAGCCCACCTAGGTTTGGGAAGAGCTGAGTAATCATTGAAAGGGAGACATGGCACCCTGAAATTGTGAACAGGTTTCGGGGCAACCCCACCCCTGCTTTGGGAAGTTGCTTTTGGATTAATTATATTCACAATGTTAGGCTATCATCACCTCCATACAAGAAATTTTCCATCATTCCAAGTAGGAACTCTGTATAATTTAAGCCTTAACTCCTTACACCCAACCCCTAACTCATCCCCACATAAACCATATTCTAGCTTCAGACACTATGAGTTGCTTATTCTAATTATTTCATATCAAGGAAAATCATACAGTATGTGTCCTTTTGTGTATATATTATTTCATTCAACATGGTGTCTTCAAGTTTTATCCACGTTGTATAGATCATGATTTCATTCATTGCTATGGGTGAATGATATTCCATTGTATGCATATACTAAATTTTGCATATAGTTTCTTCAACTGATGGAAATGGGTTACTTCCATCTTTTGGCAATTGTGAATAATGTTGCTATGAACATGAGAGTGCAAATATTTATTCAAGCCCCCACTTTCAATTCTTTGGGGTATATACCTAGAAGTGCAATTGCTGGCTAATATGATAATTTTAAACTTTCTGAGGAATTGCCAAATTGTCTTCCACTGCTATCCTTCTGCCAGGTGGGTTGAAAAACTGACCACCACAGGATTGGTTTATAGGAGGAAAATACATGGTTAAATTAAAAAACAAAAATCAGCATGTGTCTCTTGATTTGGAGTGTGAGGTGAGAATTTATTAGG
>JAQZBX010045890.1:0-20915 GCA_029593785.1 Cabassous unicinctus | reverse complement strand
ATACATTATTTAATATTCAGAATGTCCTTGATGTAAGTACTATTATTATTCATGTTTGACAAATGAAAAAAAGAAGCGTAAAATTAATAAGTGGCAGAGATGTTATGGGAACTCAGGCTATATGACTCCAGATTAGTGGTGAAAGAGGCAGAAAAAGACCATCTTTGAATTCAGTGTTATTGTTTATTACCTGTGTAAAGTTGGGAAAGATTTTGGGTCATTTTGTGATTCTTTTAATCTGTAATATGGCAATAAAATTAATCTAACTTGTGTCTTGTGTTAAATGAGATAATGTGTGTAAAACATTTAACACAACACAAGTCAATGAGTCATATTCAATATATGTTATTTTACTTTTGTTAAATAAGGTCTTGGACAAAGGAGAGTTTCTGATTATTTTATTTTTAATTTAATATTTTATTTTTGGCCAGATATATTCTTCTAGAAATTTACAACCTTAAAATATAAAAGCAAGGAGGGACCCAGCAAGATGGCAGCAGAGTAAGGAGCTCCTAGAGTCAGCTCATGCTACAAGTCAGTTAGTAATCACCCAGAGCTATCTAAATTGCCTATTTGGGGGCTTCAGGAGACCACAAGAGCATCCTGCAACATCCTTGAAAGAATGGAAGGAGTAGATTGCACATCAGCACAGAATACTCATAAGTAGAGCATTCCAAACCATGGAGTTGAGTGTCCATCTTCCATTGGTGGCACAAGCTGCCTCAGGAGCTATTCCTTGGCTGGAATTGGAAGCTCTGCTTCCCAAACATAGGGGAAGAAGAGATAGTTGAGGACCAATTTCAGCTACTGATTAGTAAATTTGGCTGGGTAAAGTGTAATCTTAAGTGTTTGGTTTGGAGGGAAGCTGAGGAAGGTAGGCATCTAAGAAATCAGACCATGAGATGAGGTTAGTTTAAACAAAGCCTTAAATGAGAGAACTTAGCAGGTAGGCTACATCTGAATAGACACCAGCAGCAAAGGAAAGGGAGAGTGGGATATTTATAAGTCATTCTTTGTCCAGACTACAAAGAGGGTAGTTTGTGATGGTTTATGCTAGCTTTGCAGTTTTAAGGTCAGGGCGAGACAACTCATATCAGCTCTGTAGTTCTATCCGTGTACCTCAGACATGGGTAGTTACTATCAGACTAGAATGTTTAGGGAGGGAGCTGGGAGGGAGCAGGGACAAGAGTTCTGGTTCCATATCAATTGGAATGAGCAGCTGCAGGAAGAGGGGGGAGGGAGGAGGGATGAAGGGATGTGAGGCCTGGGTCTAACATCCCAGACTCTTTTTATTTTTATTTTTCTGCTGGAGAAAAGGACCATGATCTGTCTTCTGTAATTACTTCTTGCTGATTGGGGTATAGAGCTGTCCCTAATAGTCTTCTTGTGCCAGGGGTTGGTAGTGGTGAGCTTGATATATGAGAAACATGTCACTGATGACCTTATTGTTCATAGCATGAAAGGTTCTGTGGATGAAATGTGTTAGTATTTGTATAAGGCAGGGCCCTAGGGGAAGGACTGATAAGATTAAGGAAGGACCCTAGAGGAAGGACTGATAAGAGGGGTTAGGAGAGGTATGAGGAGGGATTTAAGTCAGGTGTTGCTTCTTTACTGGGGGGGAGGGGATTGTGTGGTTTTTTCAGAATGGTTGCTAATTTCTTCCCTGCTGAGCAGTAATGGGCCATTGCTGATATAGCCAACACTTTAACTTATAACTTCAATGCCTGCATTGGTTTTGCTGTTAGCACTTTAACTGGAGTGCTGAATTTAAACTTAGTTCATTGTTGTAAAGATTCTTTATCACATTTTATCTGTTTCATTAAAAGGGTATTCATTTTTTCAAATAAAACATCTAATTAATATCCTGGTTCATAGTTTAAGAATGCATGAGGTGACTGGTAAATCATATTTTTTTTGGTTACTGTTTATTTGGGCTGGTATTTTATACAGGGTACATTTTTAGGCAGCAAATAGTAGCTGGTTGTTTAGAAGAGTCTTATTTCAGTGTCTGTAGCAGTGAAAGCATACCTTGCTTCTTCCAAGGGCAGGAGGGGACTGGTATACATTTGTTGGAGTGAGCACAATGAACTCATGGGTGATGTCCATGAGCTGTTGGTGAGCAACAGGCAGCTTGAAGTGCTACCACAGGGTTTCATAGCCACTATGTCCGGTTTTCTTGTGGAGCTACTCTGCTGCTTCTCATCTTTTAATGGTATGGTTCTGTATCTTCATGAGGGTATCTGCTTTAACAGTTTCAAAAGGGGTGTTAGAGGAGTGGTCAGGGATATGATACAGTTACCTGCTGCTGCTGGCAGGTGTTTCATATGCGTTTTCACAGATCTCTTCCACACAGAGGGTGGTTCATGACAGTTTATTGTTCCTGTTTTGTTTCTAGTATCTGCAATCCATTCATGGATAGGGATGGTAGTTTTCAGAGTGATCAGACAGTAATGGGTTAAGCTTTCTTCTTGAAACAGGGTGTGGTATGCCGCACACAGTTGCTTTTTTTAAGGGGTTATATTGTAATTTTGCTTCTTTCTACAATTGTGATTAAAACTCAAAGGGTATTCATTTAGAATGTTGCCTTTGCCACAAATCCCACCCAAAGCTAATATTGCTGCTGGCCACATCCAATTTACAGGGTAAGATAAGGTTTACCCCCTTACTGTTTGAGCCTGTGTTATTCTTTTAAAAGCAGCCTTGTGGGTGGAGGGTTCCTATTTCCATGCACAATTTTCCTCGATTAACACATAAAAAGGTTTTAATAACTGAGTTAAATAAGGGATGAAGAGTTTTCAGTTCCCTAACAGCCCCGAATAGCTTATTAATTGTTTTGGAGTTTGTGGTGTGGGAAAATATTATACTTTAACAACACTTAAGAGTTTGAAAGAGCAGCAAGGACTTTTCAATTTGTTCCAATTGTTTGCTTATTTCAGGCTTTTAAGATAAGATGCTATTGTGTCTGGTGTTTCTTTTAATTTTGAAAAAGAATTATTTATTAACATAATATTATTAATAAAATGAAATAGGGTTACAGCCATAGGTTTCTTCTTGGCAGCTGGACCTTTTGCCACCAGGCCAAGATAGATGGTGTGGGCTCTGCACATAGCCTTGTGCAAGCACTGTAAAATATACCATTGGCCATGAAGGTGAGTGCAGACTGCTTTGACCTGCCTAAGGAGATACTAAAGAAAGCTTTAGCAAGTTTTAAAGCAAATTGATAGTGACATAATTGGATATTAATAGTTTGCAATAAACTAGCAATATTTGGGATTGCTGTATACAGCAATGGTGTTACTTAATTAATGATAATTTACTGCTATGCACCACCCCTGGCAGCCCCCCATGGCCATTCTTTCTTGCAGCCATAGACCTGCTTCTTTAGTAGAAATTAAATGAATATGAGCCAAAGCATCCACCTTTTGAATTCCAGGCAGAGAGGTTGTTTCTCTGACACATACCATTTTTAAAAACTAATTAAAATGATGATTAACAACATTATACTTTTATCTAACATTATGCTGAAACATTGTTAAATTTTCAAGAATTTTATACATTCTTTAAGTATTCATATGAACATTTTACTCATGCAACTTTGATTAACAAAAGTTTAAAGAATCCCTTTTAATTTTATAACAGTTTCCAAATATTTTTCATTCAACTTATAAGATATTAAATGAACTTGACCATCTCATTATTTTATTTTTCACTTTTATATCTTTATCATGATTACATTAACTAACAGGTATTTTATTTTGGCAGTACAGGAGAAAGTACTTTCTCTATCATTTTATGAAAACTTAAGATTCCCAATGGAATCAAGATTATCTTCTCCCTGCCACCACTTTAATATGCAGATTGAGGTGGCTTCTGACAGGTTTTCCTGTTATGAAGTTACCTTTTGTTATTATCACCAATTGCTTCTGTTTAATAATTACTTCTTGTAGTTAGCCATTTAAATATTTCCATTTAAACAATGCTTCTACAAGCTCCTTATAACTATTCATAACCACATAGACTATAATGATTTTATGTTAAGACAAATTTCACCTTCCCAGAACACATTCCTTTACTTAATGCTACCTCCTACAATACTTTCTCCAAGTTTTGCCCCACATACTTCCATTCTGCTTTTATGAAAATCAGCCATTTTATTTTAGGACAAAACATGCTTTAATGTGAAATTGCAATGATAAATCATTTTACTAACCATCTTGATTTACTTGAGCCTCCATTTTATCCAGGGAATTATACAGAAGAAATAGAGTTTAACTGAAGTAAGCTCACATACCAACAATCATTTGCTGTGTTGATGAAAAGCCCCCGTATTCCACCTGTATTTCCCTCTCCCTGCCCCCAGAACCTCCAGTGGCCACTGGCTCCACATCAGTGCTGTAATTTTTTCCATTGCTAGAATCATAATAAGTCTATAATAAAATACCCGTAAGTCTACTCTACTCCGTAGTTCATTCACCAGTTCTGAGGATTCTGTGATGGTTATGTTCCCTGTACCTCTAATTGAGAGGGGGCTTTGATCTCATACAGCTGAAGGATGGGCCTATTGCTTGCAGTTGTAGGGTTTCTCGTTTCCTTGGTATGGTGGCTATCAATCCTCACTTCCTTGTTACTTGTCCTTGGTGAGTCCAATGAACTAGAGAGTAAGTGTAGCAACTCTGCTGAGGCTCAGAACCCAGCTGGCACATGAACAGCCCAAAGATTCTGATCTCTTGGATATACACCTACAAACTCCAGCACCAAGTATAGGTTTAAATAGAAGGGACAGATGAGCCATATGTAGTGAAGGCATAACTGAGTCCAACTCTGTCATTCTTAGGAGCACAAACTCCAAAGTAAGGCCCACTGGCAAGGCACCAAACTCTGGAGTTATCTGCCCTGACCAGTGATGAGGTATTAAGAAGGGAGTAAGGATTTTTTGGGAGAGGAGAGTGAAGAAAGAGAATTTGAAAAGTAGGACCAGACTGACAGAGGGAGGGGTGCCTGCACAGCTCAAAAAAGGCTTGAACATATGGGATTTTGCTCCACTTTTTTAAATGTTGATAATAATTGTTGAGGTTTGTAAGAATTTGGAGGTTTATTGTTTTATTTTTTGGCCAGATTGATTTATTGTTGATTGAGTAATGTGACCAGGCAGTGTTACAGTAAAAGATGTGCCTTTCTGGTGGGAGATCAAATTTAAGAATGAGGTCTTTAAAACTTCAGAAGAGGCAACCCAGAGGGGGTGTTTTTCGGGGGGATCAGACAGTCTGTTGTCCATGGGCATTCCACTGACTTCCTGAGATGCTGACAGATCACAGGAGGCATCACACCCTGCGTCTCATTGGGCTGGATACAGAGCAGAGGACCATAGAGAGGCATCCCTCCATCTAGTGACTCCATGGAATGTTGGGTTTAGGGGCCTGAATCAACCCTCTGCCCAGCACTGTGGTTTTTGAGAGAGTGAAAGTTGTCCTGGACAACAGAGAATGGGAGAGAACAGAACGAAAGAAGGTGCCAGAAGTGTGGGAAGACGATGAAGCTTCTCATCCAGTTTTTTTATGAGAGTTGTTTTGGAAATCAGAGAACAGAGGAGAGTTTCAGACTGAACAATCCTGCTTGTGTAAATGGAAAACGGACCAGACAAGTGGGCTCCCTTGATCTTTACTCCTGGGTTTTGGCACCAAAATGTCAGGTTCCTAAGGAATCCCAGGAAGGGAGGCATCTTAGAAATCAGACCAGGAGCTGAGGTTAGTTTACACAAAGCCTTCAGTGAGAGAGCTTAGCAGGTGGGCTGCATCTGAATAGACACCAGCAGTGAAGGATGGGGAGAGGGGGAGTATTTATAACTCATTCTAGGTCTAGACTACAAAGGAGCTAGTTTGTGATGGTTTATGCTAGCTTTGCATTTTTAAGGTTGGGGCAAGATAACTCTTATCAGCTCTGTAGTCCCATCCTCATCCCTCAGATATGGGTTGCAAGTATTAGACTTGAATGTTTAGGGCGGGAGCTGGGAGGGAGCAAGGACAGGAGTTCTGGTTCTATATCAATTAGGAATGAGCACCTGAAGGAAGAGCAGGGAGGATGGAGAGATAAAAAGAGGGGGCCAAGATAGGAACCCTGGGTCTAACACTAAGAACAGCTAAAATTTGAACCTGTCCAAGTCTTTAAGAGGCTGGTATTCACCATTTCAACTCTGCCCCCAGAATGAAGTGAAGCAGGGCTGACTGAAAATCACAATGCTGGTAGGGACAGACATATTTCCATCCAGATCAGATTGCAGCTCTAGCCTAAGACTCAGCCCCATCACCAAAAGGGCGGACGCTGGGGTGTCCTGTATCAGCCTCTCTGGGAAAATACAGGCCATGCCACAGAGGCTGGTGATCATCCAACTCCAGCGGTGCAAGCCGCCTCAGGAGATTTTCTGTAGCTGGTGTTGGACACTCCATTTCCCAAAAACAGAGGAGAAAGAGACATTTGGTCATCAACTTCAACTAATAATTAGTAAATTTGCCTAGCTAAAGTATTACCCTAAGAACAGCTAAAATTTGAACTTGTCTAAGTCTGAAAGAGGATGGTAACTGCCATTTTGATTCTGTCCCCAGTGTATGTGAAATGCAGGCTGAATGAAAATCACAGTGATGGTAGGGAATGCCTTCTTTCCACCCAGATCAGACTGCAGTCAAAGCCTAAGCTTTAGCCCCACCTCTGGCAGGAAGGAAGTTGGTAGTACCTGCACCAGCCTCTCCAGATAACTTCAGGTATATTCAGCTGGCAAAGACAGAATAGCCGGAATTCTACTCGGGCAACTGTGGTCATTTTGGACCCACATTGCATATATTGCTGCCCATACATGTAGTTCCATCCCTGCACCAGGCAGGGTAGGAAGGAGCCTGAAGCTTCATCAGTCTTTCAGAGGAACTACTGTCTAGGCCTGCGTGACTTGGATCATTACACACAACTGTGGATTTTTCCCTACCTCTGGCAAAGGAGAAAGGTGGGAGAAGTTTCATCGGTCCCTGGGGCAATGTGGACACCTTGAGTTTCTACAGCTTACAGCACCAACTACATCCTTGGCTCCTACTACACAACCAGCAAGGGACAAAGGGGAAGAAAGTCCTAAGTTTCAGAGAGAAACAGCACCCAGAATAAATATTTGTAGTGAGCCAAATGCCAAGACACCAACAAAAAATTACTATCAATACCAAGAAACAGAATATATGGCTCAGTTAAAGGATCAAGATAAGCCTCCAGATGATAAAAAAGAGTTGAGACAATTAATCATAAATGTTCAAACAATTCTCCTAAATTAATTCAATGAGATGGCTAAAGAAAATAAGGATATTAAGAAGACATTGGATGAGCACAAAGAAGATTTAAAAAGTATAACTAGCAAAATAGCAGATCATACAGGAATGAAAGGTGCAATAGATGTAATTAAAAATACACTGGAATCATATAACAGCAGATTTGAAGAGGCAGAAGAAAGGGTTGGTGAGCATGAAGACATGGCCTCCAAAGTTGAACATATGAAAGAACAGATGAAGAAAAGAATAGAAAAAAATGAACTAGGTCACGGGAACTGAATGACTGCAAGAGACATGCAAATATATGTGCCATAGGTGTCCCAAAAAGAGAAGAGAAGGGAAAGGGGGCAGACGGAATATTTGAAGAAATAATGGTAAAAAATGTCCCAACCTTATTGAAGGACATAGATATCAGTGCCCAAGAAGCCCAAGACACTCCAATCCAAATAAATATGAATAGATTAACTATGAGACACATACTAATCAGAATGTTAAATACCTGAGACAGAGAGAATTCTGAGAGCAGCAAGAGAAAAGTAATGCATAACATACAGAGGATTTCCAATAAGATTAATTGCTGATTTATCATCAGAAACCAGGGAAACAAGAATACAATGGTATGATATATATATATAATATACTGCAAGAGAAAAATTTCCAGCCAAGAATCTTATATCTGCCAAGATTGTCTTTTAAAAATGAGTGAGTTTAGAATATTTACAGATAAACAGAAATTGAGAGAGTTTATTACAGACTAGCCTTGCAAGAAATACTGAAGGGTGTGTTACAGTCTGAAAAGAAAATACAGGATAGAGGCTTGGAAAAGCAACTAGAATGAATATTTTACCTGTATAAGTAGCTAAAATTGTCAAAAGAGTGGCAAAAATCAAATATGACAGATAATACCCAAAGGTCAAAATGCATGAAATAAGAACTTCCTTTACAGTAATAACGTTGAATATTAATGGATTAAACTTCCCAAACAATAGGCACAGACTGGCAGAATGGATAAGAAAATATGAGCCATGTATATGCTGTCAGCAAGAGAATCACCTTAAACCCAAGGATACAAATAGACCGAAAGTTGAAGGCTAGAAACAGATATTCTACGTGCTCATTTTAAAAAAAAAGCTAGAGTAGTTATACTTATATCAGATGAAAAAGTTTTAAAAGACATTAGTAATGTGCAATCTGAGGAGGAAGCCAGGAAAAAACGCATTTACAATAGGGACTAAAACAATCAAATATTTAGGAATAAACCTAACAAACGATGTAAAGCACTTGTATTCAGAATACTATAATGCATTGTTAAAAGAAATAAAAAAAACCCTAAATAATTAAAAGAACATTCCATGCTCATGGATTGAAAGAATAAATACCATTAAGATGTCAATTCTACCCAAATTGATACACAGATTCAATGCAATCACAATAAAAAAATTCCACCAACATTTTAAAAAATAAATGGAAAACAAAATTATCAAATTTATTTGGAATGTTAAGGGGTCCCAAATAGCCAGAAACATTTATTGATGTTACAGAAACATACCCTCACATCAATGGTCAAGTGATTTTGATAAGCCTGTCAAACCAACCCAGCTTGGACAGAACAGTCCATTAAACAAATGGTGCTGTGAGAATTTGATATTCATAGCCAAAAGAAGGAAAGAGGACCCTTATCTCACACCTTATACAAAAATTAACACAGAATGAGTCAAAAACCTAAATATAAAAGCAAGAAACATAAAGTGTCTAGAAGAAAATGTAGGAAAGCATTTCAAGACCTGGTGGTAGGTGCTGGATTCTTAAAAGAGATAAGAAGAGGACTAAGATGGACTACTGATGCTTAATGTATGTAGAATTTTTAATAAACTTTACTGTAAAAGTGTGGAAATATATAGAGTTGATGGTAACATATTATAGTGAGTAACAGCTGGTTGATAAATGGAAATGTAGCTGGAAAGAGTGGTCTGTGGGATGTAAATATCATTTGAAATAAAGCTAGAGAATAATCTAGCTGAATAACACAAAAAAATGAGAGGTGGGACAACCGGCAAGATGGTGGCAGATTAAGGAGCTCCTAGAGTCAGCTCACACAACAGGGCACTATGTAATCACCCAGAGCTACCTAAAGAACCTGTTTGGGGGCTCCAGGAGACCAAAAGAGTATCCTGCAACATCCTTGAATGAATGAAAGGAGGAGACTGCCCATTTGCAGAGAAGATTCAAAAGTAGTACACTCCACACCATGGAGAATGGTGCCTGTCCTCCACTGGCAGCACATGCCACATTGGGAGCTATTTCATGGCCTGAATTGGAAGCTCCACTTCCCACAAATGGGGGAGGAAGAGATAGTTGGCCACCGACTTCAGCTACTGATTACTAAATTTGACTGGTTAAAGTATGTCCCTAAGAACAGCTTAAGTTTGAAACTGTCCAAGTCAGAAAAAGGCCAGTAGATACCATTTTGACTCAGCCCCAAGCATAAGGGGAAGCCTGGCTGACTGAAAATCAGTGAAGGTAGGAATCTGGATTCTTTCACCCAGAATGACCTGCAGCCCTAGCCTAGGCTTCACACCCACCTCTAGCAGGGAGGAAGCTGATGGTCCCTACACCAGCCACTCTGGGTAATTGCAGGTACATTTGGCTGGCACAGACTGAATAGTTGGAAGTCTACCTGGGCAACCGCAGTGGTTTTGGACCCTCATGGCACAGATTGCTACCCACAACTGCAGTTCCATCCCCACTCTAGGCAAGGGAGAAAACGGTGTGAAGCTTAATTAGTCTCTCTGTGCAACTACAGTCTAGGTATGAACGACATGGCTTATTACACACGGCTGTGTCTCTGTCCCTAGCACTGGCAAAGGAGAAATTTGGGAGAAGCTTCATTTGTCCCTGGGGCAATGAAGGCAGCTTGAGGCTCCACAGCTTACAGCAACAACTACATCCTTGGATCCTACTACACAACCAGCAAAAGAGAAAGGACAAAAAAAGCCTTAAACTAAAGAGAGAAACTGCAGCCAGAATAAATACATCTGGTAAGCCAGATGCCAAGACACCAACTAAAAATTACAATCCACATGAAGAAACAAGAAGATATGGCCCAGTTAAAGGAACAAGATAAGCCTTCAGATGATATAAAGGAGTTGAGAAAACTGATCATATATGTTTAAAGAAATCTCCTTAATAAATTCAATGAAATAGCTAAAGAGATTAAGGATATTAAGAAGGTATTGGATGAGCACAAAGAAGAATTTGAAAGCATACATAAAAAAAGAGCAGATAATATGGGAATGAAAGGCACAAAAAATGAAATAAAAAATGCACTAGAATCATATAATAGCAAATTCAAGGAGGCAGAAGAAAGCCTTGGTGAACTTGATAAAATGGTCTCCAAAAGCGAACATACAAAAGAACAGATGAAGAAAAGAATGGACAAAATTGAGCAAGGTCTCAGGTAACTAAGCGAAAGAAAGAGATGAGCAAACATATGTGTCCTGGGTGTCCCAGGAGGGGAAGAGAAGGGAAAATGGGCAGATGGAATATTTGTAGAAATAACGGTAGAAAATTTACCAACCCTATTGAAGGACCTAGATATCAATATCCAAGAAACACAATGCACTCTCATACGAATAAATCAGAATAGACCACCTCCAAGACATATACTAATCAGTATGTCAAATGCCAAAGACAAAGAGAGAATTCTGAGAGCAGCAAGAGAAAAGCGATATCCAATAAGATTAAGTAACAATTTCTCATCAGAAACCATGGAAGAATAATGACAGAGTTATTATATATTTAAGATATTGCAAGAGAAAAAGGTCCAGCCAAGAATCTTACATCCGGCAAGATTGTCTTTCAAAAATGAGGGAGAGTTTAGAATATTCACAGATAAACAAAAACTGAAAGAGTTTGTAACCAAGGGAACAGCTTTGCAGGAAATATTAAAGAGTGTGCTACAGTCTTAAAAGAAAAGACAGGAGAGAGAGGCTTGGAAGAGAATCTAAAAAAGATTTGACCAGTAAAAATAACTAAAAGTCTCAAAAGAGTGGTGAAAATAAAATATGACAGAAAAAACTCAAAAATCAAAATGGGTGAAATAAGAACTGCCTTTACAGTAATACCATTGAATATTAATTGATTAAACTCCCCAATCAAAAGACACAGACAGACAGAATGGATAAGAATATATGAGCCACCTATAGATTTTCTGCGAAAACTCACCTTAGACCCAAGGATACCAATAGATTGAAAGTGAAAAGCTGGAAAAAGATAGTCCACGCATGTAGTGAAAAAAAAAGCCAGAATAGCTATACTTGTATTAGATGAAATAGGCTTTAATAGACACTAGTAATGCACAATATGAGGAAGAAATCAGGAAAAAATAACTCCATTTACAATATCAACTAAAAGAATCAAATACTTAGGAATAAAATGAAGCAACAATGTAAAGCAATTGTTTTCATAAAACTACAACTCATTGTTAAAAGAAATTTTAAAAAACTAAGTAATTCGAAGATCATACCATGCCCATGGATTGGATGACTAAATATCTTTAGGATGTCCATTCTAACCAAATTGATATACAGATTCAATGCAATCCCGATAAAAATTCCACCAGCATTTTGAAAAATAAATGGAAAACATGATTATCAAATTTATTTGGAAGGGTAAATGGTCCTGAAGAGAAAGAAACATCTTGAAGAAGAAAAGCAAAGTTGGAGGACTCTCACTTCCAGACACATAGATCAATGGAACCAAATTGATGGTTCACAAGCATAAGCACACATCGATGGTCAAGTGATGTTTGACAAGCCTGTCAAATGCACCCATCTTGGGCAGAACACTCCATTCAACAAATGATGCTGGGAGGACTGGAAATCCATAGCCAAAAGAAGTAAAGACAACCCCTATCTCACACCTTATACAAAAATTAAGTCAAAAAAGATTTTTAAAAAAACTATATATAAAAGCAAGAACCATAAAGCTTCTAGATGAAAATGTAGGAAAGCATTTTCAAGACCTGGTGGTAGGTGCTGGATTCTTAAAGGAGATAAGAGGAAGACTGAGATGTACTACTGATGTTTAAATTTGCTGTAAAAGTGTGGAAATGTATAGAGTTGATGGTAGCACATTACAGTGAGTAACACCTGGTTTATACATGGGAATGTGGCTGAAAAGCGTAGTTTAGGGATGCAAATACCAAATGAAAGAAAGCTAGGGAATAATTTAGGGACTGAATAACACAGTAAACACAGACGTGGATGGGAATTGTAGTCGATGGCACAGATGCAAGAGTCTCCTTTGTGACCTAGAGCAGATGTATGTCACTATTTCCGGTTGGTGGGAATGTGGAGAAGCACGGGAAAAATAAAACTGGAGTGACCTATGGACTGTGGTTAACAGTAAAAATGTAATAGTCATACATCTATGCCAATGGTGTACTGTGTTAATAATAGGGAAGTTTGGAAAAAGTGTGCCAAATATATGCTATGGACCATGGTTCGTGGAAATAGTTTGATGGTATTATCTCATAATCTGTAACAAATATTCCACCACAGTGTGGTGTGTTGATACAAGAGTGTTGTATGGCAATTCTGCACATGCGCATGATTTTTTGTAAGCTCACAAGTTCTGTAATAAAATTATATTTAAAATAATAATAGGGTGTGTTGGGGGAAAAATTCACCAAATGTAAGATATGGACTATAGTATAATCTTAGAGTAGTAAGATTTTGATGAGATTATTTCATAATTTGTAACAAATGTCTCACAACAATGCAAGCTGGTAATGGGTA
Organism: Cabassous unicinctus; assembly: GCA_029593785.1. Taxonomy (NCBI): domain Eukaryota; kingdom Metazoa; phylum Chordata; class Mammalia; order Cingulata; family Chlamyphoridae; genus Cabassous; species Cabassous unicinctus. The sequence continues at coordinate 7,816 of JAQZBX010045890.1, read as the reverse complement.
GATGTATGGGACCCCTGTATGATGTTATGCATGTTTGCTTTGTAGGGTCACATCTTTTACTATACACTTATTGTTTATGTATGTTCATGTATAAATGATATAAAAATAAAAATAATAGAAATAATTAGATGGGTTAGGGGAAAAATACACCAAATGTAAGATATTTTTGTTAGTAGTAATATACTGAGGACGCACTTTCATTAGATGCAAAAGTTTCACAACAATGCAAAGTGTTGGTGTTAGAGTGAGATATGAGAGCCATGTATGATGTTATGCATCTTTGTTTTGTAAGTTCACAACTATTACTACACACTTATTGTTTATGTATGTTTATGTATGAGTGAAACACTTCAATAAATTTAAAATATATATATAGAAGCAGGAATGATAAATGAAAAAGAATACCTGAGGAAGTGAAATTGACACTATAAGCCTATATTCCTCTTAGAACTCTTGTACCCAGGCTATGTATCAATTACGCAAGTAGTTTAGCTGTTTCAATTTGCAGCAGTTCATACATTTAACTTTTGTAGAAATATTCATGAACTGTAAGGATCAAATATGCAATTGGTCACCTGAGATTTTCAAGTATTTCCCAGAAATCAGTTCAAAGGCACTAGAGAACAATTTATGAAAATGCTACTAATATCTTAAAGGTCTTGAGTGTAAACTCAATCTAAACTTGAAAGTTTCATCAAGAAGGAATATATTCAACTGTATTTATTGATACTGGGATCAGTAAAGGTCACTGTGTGTATGTGTAAGAAAGAGGGAGCAAAGAAGGAGGGAAAGAGAAAGTAAGGAAGAGGGAAGAAGAGGAAAGTAGGCATGTTTATATTTTGTATGTACTCATGGCTTGGTTAACAGATAACGTTTTCTTGCTAAGTAGGTTGTACTAAATGTGTCTATACTATTCACTTCCTTTCTCTAAGTATTTTCAGCTGTTAACCATATGGAATATGTAACTTTTCAATGATCACTTTCCATGAACTTTGCTTGCTAAATATTTTCTTAGATTTTGAGGAAAGGAGTTTGATCATTTACCAACTCTACAGTGTAAATTACGGAAAGGCATATCCTTTATCTCCTTGTATTGCTCCTATTTCTTTGCTCCAATTCCAGATATTGTCTTCTATTGGGTACCAAATCAATTTCTTGAACTAAAGTGATGACATCAAATATTTGCATTTTTTCCCATTTACTAAAAGGAATTCTGGTTTTGTAGTGGGTGCCAACGTCAGGTACTGAGTATTTGTATTTCTACTATGATAAATTTATTTAAGCAAGCCAAGTAAACCCAGATGACAAGTAAAAAGTTCCCATTAAATAGAAAACTCCTCTACTGCATATAAAATGTAAATTATTTTTGTTTAAAATTTCACAATATGAGCAATTATTCAGGGAAATACTGATTACAAATGTGAGTCCTATCTATTCTTTTTAATTAAATTCCTCTACAAAACAATTGTTTGCAATAAACTCTGATACACTACCATAGAAGAAGGAGTTGTAGTAATTTTTAGACTTTTAATAATTCAAAATGTTTACTTAAAAAGGTGCACAGTAGTTCTTTTTCTATACTTATATTTTATTAACTCTCATTAGGCACAAAGTTCCTGAATTTTCACCAAAACCATTAAATATAGAATAACATGTCCATTAGGAAAATCCAATTTCCAGTTGCTACTCTGTCTTAAGCTCCCCCCACAATTTACATGAATAATCTCTCTATAAAAAAGAAATAATTTTGATGGAGAGTTGTAGGAGATAAATCTCAATGCAAAATTACTTATACCTGTAGTCGCTGTTCTCAACAGCAAAATAAAGTAGATATTGGTTTCACCATTCTATCTTTAGCTGCATTTTAAGAATAGCGTGCAATTATTAAACAGTTTAAACCCACACTGCAGAAGGTGCACCTATTTGGAGAAAATAATAGACAACACACGTCTATAATGACATTTACCATCAAACTTGCCCTTTCTATTGATCCCCTTTTCTTCCTGTATCTCTGAGTTTCAACCAGTGATCATCTGCCTTCTGCCTGATGAATATACTTCATTATTTCTATTAATGTGGATCTTATTTCACTTTCATTCTTAAAGGATATTTTTGCTGGTGGTATAGATTTGTAGGAGGTAGTTATCTTTTTCACAGTACTGTAAAGAAGTCATTATTGTGTTCTGGCTTCCATGTGTCTATTGAGACTTCAGCTATCAATCTAACTATGCCCATTTGGAGATAATCTTCTCTGCATGGATACTTTTCAAATTTTTGCTTCATATTTGGTTTTACTATCATATGCTTCATTGTGGTTTTCTTTGTATTATTCTGTTTTGGCTTTGAAAGTTTCTTGAATCTGCAACCGCATTTCTTCTGTTGATTTTGGAAGGTAATTCTCATACATTATATCTGGAAATATTGGTTCTGTCTCATTTCTGTTCTCTGTCTTGAACTTCATTTCTATGTATGATAAACTTTTGAATGCATCTCCTATGCCTTGATTTTCCTGAATTTTCCATCATTTGTCACACTGTGTTTAATTATGGTTATTTTCTTATGACCTATTTTAATTTCTCCCTTCAGTTACATCAAATACACTTTTAACACATTCATTGAATTAATTTCTATTTGATTATTTTCACAGATTTCAAGTTTCTGACAAAATCCTCAGTATCATTTTTAATTTTGTTGATCATATTCAGAATAAATTGAGTTTTCATTTAATCAATCATCTGAGTCCCCTGTGAGTCTATTTCTATTTTCTCTTGTATTTATTGTCACATTATCTTGTTCCTTCATGTTCTTGGTTAATTTTTATCCAGTCCAAATTTTATTTCAATAAATTGATATCTAGAATAATTTTATATTTATTCAAAGTTAATTCATATTTGCTTCTGGACAATATCAAACCATGATCTCTTAATCAATTCAGGAATTCAAATGTTTTAAAATTGGAATTCAGTCCCTCTGTGTACTTATTTATTTCTGGTTCACCCTTATTTTTAGGATATAGCTCTGGAAGTCTTAGTCCAAGCCATTTTTCATCAGTGTCCCTATCCTTGACAAGGTCTGAATTGAAAATTTTATACTTTTCTTCTTTCTGAACTGACAATGGTTCTACTGAGATTATCATCTCTAACCGGCCTCTTACTGGAATTGACAGAGATTATTAGAGTAGATGAAAAATGACTCCAAATGTTAGGACCAACATTCTGTTTTCCCTTTTTCTCTGAGGATGTAAACCTACAATTCTACACTACATTTCTAGCTCTCCACTGATTTTGAAAAGCATTATAAAAATATTCAGCTTTTATATTTGTTCTCATATAGAGAGCTAAGCCCAATTACCTTCAAACACCATTAACAAGATGAATGGTGCTTCTTTTATGATATTCTTGTGATTTTATTTTTTAATTTAATATTTTATTCGTCTTAAGTTGATTTTGATATAAAGATTGTGTTATACATATAACTTTATTTTTTTCATATGAAAATCCATATGTTCCAACATCAATTAAGTAATTATCATTTCCCCTTTGATTGAAATACCAACTTTTAATATTCTCAATACATAACCATATATCTCTATTCTATTCAATTGAGCTCTTTGTCTATAACTGTTCTTCTATAAACTGTTCAAATATTTATGAAATTAAATTTTACCGATCAAATGTTTCTTATTTTTTTCCATATTGGAAGATGGCATGGAAATAAGCAGGCAGGGCTCAACTCTCACAAAAACAATGGAGGAGGGCAAAGAGCTGTTAGAGGGAACTGCTTTTGGGCTCTCCAGACCGGGTGATTGCTGTGCACCCCACAGGAAGTCAAGAGATAGACAAAGAAGCTGAAACAAAAATAGTGAGTGCCTAACCACCATGACCAGGAATGACACCCATCCCCCATCATCAAGATGAACAACCTGGATAGAATTCTTGGATTACTGCAGCTGAGAGGGGCACAGACGTTTGCCTCCCTGGGAAGACAGATGGTATGCTGGAAGACAGAGTGTGGTTTTTCTTCAGTGATTTTGTCCAGCAGAGTCGGCTTTGAATTTTGATTCAGGCCAAACCAGAATCACCAGAAAGTAAAGGTTGAAAAAGTCACCTCCATGGAAAATTTGCAGATGAGTGCAACCAGGAAAGAGCAATAAAAAAAAATCTGCTTATACTTGTCTCTTGTCCCCTTGATCTAGTCTGCAACCCATTAATGAGACTGTGGCTTAATTTTGGTAACTTAAGCTGGGTAATGTTAAAGACTTACAATAAGTTGAACCAAAAATCAAAAAAGAGCTATGATACAAAACCACTAAGCAAGAGAGATAAATTGACCATCAGATTAAATTCATCATCACATTCAGATGCCTAGATATAAGCAAAAAATTATGAGCCATACTAAGAAACAGTAAGATAAGGCTTAGACAAAGGAACAAGCCAAAAATCCTGATGTGCACAGGATTTAAGACAACTAATCAATGCTAATCACAAAAATCTCCTAAATCAATTCAAGAAATTGAAGGAAAATATGACTAATGTGTTAAATTATATTAAAACACTGTGTAAACATAAAGAACAACTTGAAAGCCTGCAAAGAAAAGTAACAGAGTTTATGGGAATGAAAGACACAATGGATGAGATTAAAAATTCATTAGACACAAAAAAGAGCAAATTGAATCAATATAGGGCAGAATTAGTGAAATTGAGGACAGAAAATCTGAAATTGTAAAGACAATGGAAGAGAAAGAGAAAAGGATGGGAGAAAGTGGAACAGAGTCTCAGGGAATTGAATGACAATGTAAAAAGCACAAACCTATGCATATTAGTGTCTGAGAAAGGGAAGAGAATGGAAAAATGGCAGTAAAAAAATATTTAAGGATAAAGACTATAAAGTCCTCAAACTTTATGAAAGACATGTATATCAATATCTAAGAAGGGCAACACACTCCAAATGAAATATTTGCAACTAGAACTACCCTAAGACACCTACTATTCAAAATGGCAAATACCAGAAATATAGTGAAGATTTTAGAAGCAGCAACAGAAAAACAATGCATCATATAAAATGGAACCTCGGTAAGACTTAATGCTGATCTCTTATCAGAAACCATGAAGGTGAGAAGAAAGTGGTAGAGTCAAGAAATCTTTTACTGGCAATAGTGTTCTTCAGAAATGAAGGCTTGTATAAAGTCTTCACAGATAAACAAAAACTGAGAGATTGTGTTATCATAAGACCAGATTTACAAGAAGTATTAAAGGGAATGCTACAGCTTGAAAGTGGAACAAAAGGGTCAGAGATGTGGAAAAGAGTGTAGAAATGAAGAAAATTAAGGATGGTTATCTTAATAGGGAAAAAGACAGACAATGGTAAGATATGACAATGGAAAGGCAAAGTACAAAATGGGCTAATTAAGTAATGTGTTCACAGTAATAAAATTGACAGATTATTGATTGAATTCCCCAATCAAAAGACATAGATTGACAAAATTGATGGAAAAAATATGAGCCATTTATTTGTTGTCTGCAAGAGACTCATCTCAAAAGGAAGGACATAACCAGTTTTATTAGTCAGCCAAAGGGGTGCTGATGCAAAGTACCAGAAATCTTTTGATATTTATAAGGGGTATTTATTAGGGGAAGAAGCTTACAGTTACAAGGCCCAAAGGAACCCAACTCAAGGCACCATAAGAGGTACTTTCTCATCTAAAGTCAATGGCCACATGTTGGAGCAAGATGGCAGGTGATGTCTGTGAAGGTTCAGCCTTCCTTCTTCCTTTTAAGTCTCCATGGTCCCAGCTTTTTCTGATATCAGCTGTAGACTGAGATAAGTCCTGTCTCTCTCCCAGGGCTCATTTCTCTCTAAGTTTAGCTTCCCTGTTCTCTCCACAAAATCAGCTGTAGATTATCAGTCTCTCTCTCTTCCTGGGGCCTCTGCCAGTTCTATGGAGCTGTCTCTATTCTTCTGTGTTCTTCTATGTGTTTACTTCCTGGGGCTCCATCACCAAGACTACTACTAACACCTCTGCAGTGTCATTTTCTCTACTGAGGTGGCCCAATTAAAGCCTTAATCATAATTTAATCAAGTAAAAGTGAAACTACTGTTGTTAATAAAATCTAATACTCCCAGAGGAATAGACCAGTTTACAAACATAATCCATTATCTATTTTTAGAATACAAAAACCATATCAAACTCCTCCTACACCGGGTGAAAGTGAACGGTTGGAAAAATATATTCCACACAAGTAGTATTCAAAAAACATTTGAAGTAGCAACACTAATATGGGATGAAATATATTTTAAATGCAAAGCCATTATAAGAGATGAACAAGGTCATTATATACTAATAAAAGGGGCAACTCACTAAGAGGAAATAACTATAATAAATATTTATGCACCTAAGCTGTGTGCCCCATGATACATAAGGCACACCCTGGCAAAACAGAAGGGTGAAATAGATGTCTTCATATTAATAATTGGAGACTTCACTGCACCACTTTTAGTGTTTGATAGTTCATCTGAACTGATGATAAATAAGGAAACAGAGGGGTTGAATAACATGATAAATTAACCATACTTAAAAGACATTTATAGAGCATTACACCCCAAAACAGCAGGATATGTATTCTTTTCAAGTGCTCATGGATACTTCTCCAAGATAGACCTTATGGTGTGTCAGAAAACAAGTTAAAAATAAGTATGAAAATATTTAAATTATGCAAAACACTATCTCTGATAATAATAGAATATCATGTGAAATTAAGAAATGATGGAAAATGGGAAAATTTATAAGTATATAGAGATTAATCAACACAATCTTAAATAATCAGTGTATCAAAGAAGACATTGCAAGAGAAATAAGTAAATTTCTTGTGAAATGAAAATGAGAAGACAATTAACAAGACATGGAATACAAAAAAGCAGTGCTGAGAGGGATATTTATAGCCTTAATGCTTACATTAAAAAAGGGAAAAAGTGCCAAAATTGAAGATCAAAGTGCAGCATGGAGGAACTAGAGTAATAACAGCAAACTAAATCCAAACCAGTCTGAAGGAAAAAAAAATAAAGGTCAGAGCAGAAAAAGAATGAAAGTGAAAACAAAAACAATAGAAAAAATCAACAAAATTAAAAAATTTGTTCTTAAGAAGATAAACAAATCAACAAACACTTAGACAGATTGACTCAGAAAAAAAAGAGAGAGAAGATGTAAATAAATAAAATCTGAAATCAGAGCGGGAACATTACCAGTGACCTCGTAGAAATAAGAGAGATCATAAAAGAATACTACAAAGAACTGTATGCCAGCAAACTTTACAATATAGGCAAAATGGACAAATTCTTATACACACCTGAACAAGCTACACTGACCTTAGAAGAAATAGAAATCTTTAAAAAACCAATCACAAGTAAGAGATTGAAATAGTCATCAAAAACCTCCCAAAGATAAAATGCCCAAGCCCAGATGGCTTCAAAGGTGAATTCTACCAATCAGTTGAAGACAAACTAATACCAAACTTCTTCAAGCTCTTCCAAAATTTGAGTAGAAAAGAATGTTACAAAACTCATTCTATGAAGCAAATTTCACTCTAATACCAAAACCAGGAATTATACTATGATGAAAGAAATTTACAGACAAATTCCTCGAAGAGCAATACAAATTCCTAAACAAAATACTTTTAAGGTGAATTCAAAAGCACATTTAAATTAAGCACCACAATTAAGTGGGATTTATGCCAGGTATACAAATGTGGTTCAACACAAGAAAAGAAATAAGTGTAATAAAACACATTAATAAAATGAAGAAGAAAAATCACATATTCTT